>VTGD01000026.1:0-98462 GCA_013406985.1 Calonectria crousiana | reverse complement strand
CCCCCCCCCCTGTTACAGATGCACACTCGAGTGACAGCGCATTTTCAGCAGTGATACTTGTTTTTTTGTTTTTTTTGTTTTGGCTTTCTTTTTGTTTCTCTTCTCTTTTTTCTTCTCCGGCCGTCTTGCTTTGAAACGCCGACCTGCTCGGGCTGTCCTTCCTCACGCCCCCCTTTGACGTGTCTTGGGAAGAAACTTGGAACCGCACCATTGGAACCAAAGAAGCAAAAAATATATATATATAGGGAGAAAGAGAAAACGACACCAGTTTCACTAGCAGCAGCAGCAACAACAAGTCGAGACTTACGGGTCTCGGCCCGTTGGGCGCAGACGCATTGCCGTGAGGATGGCGCAGTCACCCCAGCTGCTCTCATCTTGTCCAGGGGTTTCCGGGTCTCGCCCTTGAGGGGGGAGCCGAAGCGCCGGGCTTGGTCTGGCCGGGAGGATCCCAGCTTCGGGAGCGCGGTCGGGGGGCCGTGGGGGCCGGCCTCCGGGAGGAGCGTCAGCCGCCTCGTCGGTGACGCTGGAGACCAACAGGCTGGTCTCGAAGCTGGCGCGCTCGACCCGGTCGAGGAACTCGTGCGAGCAGGTGGCGTTCGGCGATGGCACAGGAGCACACACACCATGGCGGTTTCAACGAGGAAACATTGATTGCGGTGTCCTGGCCGTTCTGGATTGGAACGGCGGCGGGCACTTGCTTAGGATACAGGCCTGGTTGGTTGGGCCTGACAGTACAGCCGTTTTCGGTGTCTACACCCAGAGTATCCTAAGTCTGCGTAGGCGTATCCGGCATGTGACAACTCCCAAAGTTATAGATGTAGCCGAACAGTGAGGTTTATTGTTCGTTTTGCTCCTCTTGTCGCTCTGAATCGTTGTTGCTGGGAGCCTCACTATCCCATCAATTCTCCACAGTGTGATCGGCGTTGATGTAAATGACATTTGGACGCATGCAAGTGATGCAATAAAGGCTTTTTTAATTCTGCTATGAACTATCGATTAGCTGACGCAGGGATTTAGAATTCTGACAACAGCTACACCACTTCTCACCCCCCAAAAAATCTAAACAGCGGTCTGAAACGTATTTTTATCAACCACAACTCCCTGGTCGCTAGATGTCACAGAAATCGGCAAAAATGAAGGCACCTTGCCCCGTACTGGAATCGAACCAGTGATCTTGTCATTTCGAAGCTTCTTCAAGCTACTAGTGACACGCTTTACCACTGAGCCAACGGGGCTTGCTGTGATGTTTATTGAAAGCGAGGGATGAAATGAGGGTTATGTGGCCCTCGCTGTTGAGGCTTCATCCGGGGAGCCCAGCAGCCAATCAGGGGCGTGAGATGGGGCTGTTTCCAAAAACAGAAACATGCGAGACTCTAATATTCGCATACGTTAACCGACGGGGGGTCTCAACCATGTAGGAAACCCTGACCGCTCCGTATAGTTGAATTCCAAGAGCTGGGGTGCAAAGCATGTCATTCCACCCAACTAGTCTTTGCTTTGATAAAATCGACCAAGTCTCTCAGCATGCTTCCCGAGTACCAGTGCCCCAGCCCCTGGTATTCCTGCCATGAAACGTCTGCCCCGACGCTTTCGAGACATGCGCATGCGTTGCGCCCCAGCACGATGCTGACCTTGTCGTCTTCCACCCCGTGTCCGAAAAACACAGGCATGCCGACGACCTTGGTTCCGCCTGTTGTGGCCGCTGCACTTGGGAACTGAAACTCTTCGCTAAGCCAGTTGGCGACGCGCGTGGAAGGGTGCAGATCTTCATGGCACTCCTCATCGTCTCGCTCAAAGGGGTCAAAGTCGCTATCATTTTGCGCACTGCCGCCCTTGCTTCCATCGGACAGCACCTGGTCGTTCAAGCGCCCGCAAAAAGGGAGCCAGCCGCACATGCCAAAGCCGGCGGCGAGCTTGTCGCCCTCCCAGAGCAGCATGGAGACCAGCGACGACGCGCATCCCTGGGAGAGGCCCCCGAGGACAACGTTTGCGGCGCCGCCGGGCACCATGGCAATCTCGTCCCGCAGTAGCCGGTGCAGGTACTCGGTGGTCTCGCGCAATCCTGGTATTTGAAGCTCCTCGCGGTCCGTGGTGGGCGGGTCGAGCTTCCAGTTGTCGAACCACTGGTGCGTGTATGCCCGGCGGTAGAGCGCGGCTCGGCGGCGAGCTGCGGTGGGGAAAACGAACCGCGCGTGCGGGAATACGGTCGCCAGGGAGGATGCGGCCGGCGTGGAACTCTCTGGCTCTTCTGGAATGGGTGTGTTCAGCAGGGGCGGCCCAAACTTGTGTCCTTCAGATCCACGGCCATGAAGGATGATGAAGGTTTGTCTGTGAGGGGCCTTGAGAGGCGGTACGACAAGAGGTGCTGGATAATCAGCCATGATTGGGATTGATCAAGTCAATTGTTCAATGGTTTGGAGGTGACATGTCCACGAGGTTTTGGGCATAAAAAAAAGTAGTTGCTGACGTTGCAGGCACCCATGCTTGTTGTCTGCCTAACCAACAGGTTGCAAGCGGGCTGCAACTCGCATCTCGACCAACAGATTTCTAAGCCTTTGGTGACCAGGGTGGCTTGAGAAAGCACCCGAAGCCGTAAATTCGTATTGAAGAAGTAACATGTGGCCCATTCATTACTTTGATCTCCAGGTTATTTGAGAGGTCAGTGTTCCAGACTCTCAATTAGCAATTGCTTGCTAGTTCGGTGGACAACGTAGCTTCAGTGTCATTTTCCGTTGGCCAACAGGGCACTCGCAAAGTTGAGATTTCCCTCTCTTCAAAACACAGACAGACTGAGCATGCGTGCCAGTCAATGACTCATAGCAGCGCAGGATAATGTTTATCCCCTGTTCGTTACAGTCAGTGTGCGGGTTATCGGATCTCCCTCATAGCAGGGTTGGGGATGGTTTCGTTTTCTCACATGGGACTCGTTTGTCAGATTTTTACTCGAGTCGGCGAATTAGACATGTTTTTGTGGCATCTGAAGCTGCAACTTGAATAACGGGACGATAGACGCTGCTGAATACAACGAAGCATGGTTATAAAAGAGAGACCCAGACAATAGTCAATCCCAGCTCAAATTATTAATTACTTAACTTGGTTCTTTTTTTTTTTACATATATTATGATATTTTATTCACCAGAAGCCGTTTGACCGTTGTTTTTTTAGCCGCTCTTCCTTTTCCTCCCCTCCTCGCACCCAGTACTCCAAGTTCAAGCATCATCGCACAGCCCAACCATGTTTGCCATGCTATAACATCAGTTGACGATAGGATAGTCTTGTCGAAAGATTGATCGGTGCCTCATCAGCAAATTCACAGTTAGCGCACTGTGTACTATACAGGGTTATCTTGGCAACACTAATCAACGCGGAACCTGCCTATCTACTTTCAGTGGTTCCTCAGTCAGCTACATGCAATCTGCTTTCAAAATTAGTCCCAAGCGCAGCAGTGGGTTTGTTATTGAGCATACCGTCTTGTGGTCTTCATCTAGTTGACGGCAATCCAGCCCTTGGGCAATTGCCCATTCAACATTTTGCTACATGGGGTTCTAGCTAAACTAAGTGGAAACAATGCCTAAATAAATATGTTTATCTAAGGGCAACCCCCTAGGAGCTTTTAGGCTTGTTTTCCCTTTGGACGTTATGATTATCTTTGCTAGGGTTGGTGTTGTGCAGCAAGTGCGGTAGCAGTACTTCCCTTACAATCATTCAAGGGTTGAATTGTACACCACTAGGGAACGACACTTTCCCTTCAATTCCAATGGCAAGCTTACCAACGTGATACCTGCTTCGGCGGAACATGATATTTTAATATATCAACTAAACCACCTGGGTGTGGCTAACCCATACCTCCAACATGCAAAAGCCACTCAATGCGTGTATACTGTATGGAAGTTCAAAGTTTAAATGTGGTATAGGGTAGCAACGCGATTTGGAGTCGGCGAATTTAAGAATTAATATCAACCAAATTCAAGTGACTGTTAGTTAATCATAGAGTTTGAAGCGGGAGATGTGGGTGAAGAAGTAATGACTGGTCGTTCTTGGGTATCCATTCTTGCTTTGGACGCTGCCTACAGGGTGTTGAGAGTTTTCGTGTGCATGGAGTGTCACTCGAGTTATATTATTACAAGTCTCAAATGTTATGGTACGCACTGAGCGAATCAATTCCTCCTCCCTGCCTCCTGTGCACCTCTAACATTGATTCTTTTGCCTTTGCCTGCCGATGATTCATGTTGCTCAATGTCGTATCCATGTCAGTGGCTGAACTTACCCAAGTAGGACAGCGATCCGGATCCAGAATAAACCGTTTCTCCCGCCTCCACATTTGCCGTTAAGCACGATGCGGATTAACTCGGTTCGGCAATGACGGACACGGCAGAGTCAATGACACCATCCAGAAACAACCCCTGCACGAAAATGCGCGCGGCCGCTTTAGACGCTTCTGCGCGTAATAGTAAAAAGAGAGGGAAAAAAAAAGGCTGCCCCGCTTGCTACTTAGCCGCTTTTTTTTTGCTTATCAAGATGCTCGGCATTTTCTGTCCCCCCCATGCGCCGCCAATCAGCTCGCCCGTAGGCTGCAACCTCTGTTGGCTGCATGCAGTTTACTGACGCATATCCCGATCTTGCTCGGACCCTGAGATGGTGCATCCATGGGAATTTTTGGTTTCCAGCTATTAATTTTTAGTTTGCTATTGATTGCCTCCCCCAAAACCTCCGGTTGTCCATGCGCTCTGCTTGGTCTCAATCGGACCCTCCCCCTCTGATCATGGCAACCCTCCGCTTTAGCCCCTCCCCCTCCCTCCGACGCTTTCCGAGCATTATCATGACGGCACCCTCAATGTAGCCGACAGAGACTCTGGCACAACTCGCTCTTGTGCCCTTCCGCTCGACCCAATGGCATGCCCTAAAGCCCAGGACCTTCCTCAACTGTCGCACCGGCTTCGGAGCTGGTCTTGACAAACTTACGATTCCCGACTCGTCCCCACTTGCGCCGCAGACCCGCGACTAACGCCCGCTTCGGCACTGGGCGAGTGCAGAGGGTTGCGCTTCTTTTGTCCAGCTCCTCTTTCCATCTCGCATCCTTCTTTTTCTTCTCGCACTGTTCGAGCTTTGCCTTCTCCTCCTGGGGCCTTCAAAGTCCAGCCCGCCTCTCGCCTTTGCGCGCGCGTTGTCTTTTTGCGCAGGAGTCATGGATCCCCTCGTCGCCGCTGAGCTCGCAAAGCTCGACGATGGCGTCGCTTTTCGCGCCAGGCCCGGTCATGTCCACTACACCTGGGCGCGCACCTTCTCGTCCCTCCCCGAGCTCTACATCCAGCCCGAGTCGCTGGCCGAAGTCGAAAAGGTCATCAATCTCGCCCGTGCGTGCCGCCGCCGCCTCGTGACGACGGGTTGCGGCCACTCGCCCTCCAACATCACCTGCACCTCGAGCTGGCTCCTCAACCTCGATAACTTTAACAAGATCCTCTCCGTTGATGAAGCGAGCGGCGTTGTTGTCATGCAGAGCGGAATCCGCCTGTACGCCCTGTGCGAGGAGCTCGAGAAGCGCGGGTTGGCCATGCCCAACCTCGGAAGCATCAATCAGCAGTCCATCACCGGCGCCGTGTCCACTGGCACCCACGGCAGCAGCCTCCGCCACGGGCTCATGTCTGAGGACATTCTGGCACTCAAGGTCACACTCGCCGACGGCAGCACCATAGCATGTTCCCCCGAGACGAACCAGGAACTCTTCCGGGCTGCGCTGCTGTCGCTTGGCGCATTGGGCGTTGTTACTGAAGTGACGTTCCGCGCTGTCCCTGCCTTCACTCTCAAGTGGGAGCAGACCATCGACACGGACCTCAAGGTGTTTAACTCCTGGTCAAAGGATCTGTGGACTCGAACTGAGTTCGTGAGGGTCTGGTGGTTCCCTTACACGAGGCGCGCCGTGGTGTGGCAGGCGGAAAAGACGACAGAGAAGGAATATGACCCTCCCGTAAGCTACTATGACGGTTCCCTGGGATACTACGTCTACCACAACCTCCTGTACCTGTCCCAGTGGGCACCTCGCATCTTGCCATGGATCGAGTGGTTCGTCTTTGGCATGCAGTACGGCTTCCCCAACGGATCCAAGACGGGGGCCATCCAGCCCAGCCGCAAGGCCCTCCTGATGAACTGCCTCTACTCGCAGTTTGTCAACGAATGGGCTATCCCTCTGCACAAGGGGCCCGAGGCCCTGAGGCGCCTCAGCTCGTGGCTCAACCACCTTACCCCTGAAGACCCTGACTACGTCCCTCACAACATTCCCTTCTCCGCCGACGGCCTCTACGTCCACGCTCCCGTGGAGGTCCGCGTCAGCGACACCACGCTCACCTCCAACCCTCGCCCCTTCCTTGACCCCACTGCCCGGGATGGCCCGACACTGTACCTGAACGCAACCCTCTACCGCCCCTACTGGACAGACCCGCCGTGCCGGGAGCGCTACTACCAGGCGTTCGAGTGGCTGATGAAGGACCTGGGGGGCCGGCCGCACTGGGCCAAGAACTTTGACACGTACCGCTCCGACATTGAAGCCTTCTACGGCGAGGACCTTGAGTTCTTCCGCAAGGTCCGGGACGAGTCGGACCCGCAGGGCATGTTTGTCGGACCGTGGCACCGCGAGAGGATTATGGCCGAGGGTCCCAAGCTGGAGCTGGAAGAGGTGGAAACATCGCGAAGCTCCAGCCGAAACTGGGGAGTGACGACGGTCGGAAGAGTATGATGGAAAACCCAAAAGATTACATATACATGACTTTACGAAACCTTTCACGATGACGTTTTTGTTCGATTTGAATGGTATCAGGCATCTTTAGATTATTAAGTGGCAACATTGCTATAGCATAGAACCTACCCACGTAAGACATGGTCCTTTACCGGTGTGCTCAGAAAACCCGCCATTCTTCTTCGCGTTTTTCCATCATCTCTCCAAGACAGCTGGGGTTTACATCTCCGGCGTAATAGTGGGTTGTATAAAAATCATCCGTGTTAAGTACAACGAGCGCGACCGAGTTGAGGAAAGCGCGCACAAGGGTATGGAATAGAAGCGAATGAAGATGAGACCTTGGTTTGCCAATCAATGGCCAAACCGTTGAGGATTTATCGAAAGAGAGAGAGAGAAAGAGAGAGAAAGAGAGAGAAAGAAAGAGATGAGAACAAAAAAAAGGTTCCTTTTTCTAAAAAGAACGGTAGCCGCTCTTTTCGTCAATGTGGCGGTACCGCTCACGCTCCTTGCGCTCCTTGAGGAGGCAAGCGATGCAAAGAATGAACAGGGCGTGGATGCCTAGGTTGGGCCGAGTTAGAAAGGATTGATTCTTGAACGTGCCCTGAGCGGAACTCAGACTCACCGACAATGGCAAAGACGACGGTGAAGATGCCGTCAATCAAAATGTTGGCAAAGCTCGAGATGGACGTCGCACAGCCGCGGAGGAGAGCGGCGGCAGCAGGGCTGGGGCAGGTTGTGTCGGTGACAAAGGCCGGCACGGTGCTGTTGAGGTAACCGCAGCATTCAAACTGCAAGGCGAAGCGGGTTGGTTAGTATTCCCCGGGAGACCGTTTTGCTTGCCGTTCCACGACATGGGAGAGAGAGAGAGATGGAGAAAAAAACACGTACCGAAGTCTGAATCAGGCTCTGCACCTGGGGATCTTGAGCAACGTAGACGCTGAGCAAGTCGCCGCGGGTGCGCAGCGTCATGACCCAGAGGAAGACGCCGACGCACAGGGTGAAGATTGCGCAAAAGGTCACCATGTACCCGCCAACCTTGAGAATGCCGCGGGTCGGCATGAAGAGACCTGGGAGCGTGGCAACAAACGTGAGGAGGATGAAGCTGGCGTTGACGATGCCTGCCATGAGCGGGAACCGCTGGTAGAGCAGGTTGCGCGTGGCTTGCTCGCCGCTCGTGGCTACATCGTTCATTTGGCTGCGGACCACGAGCGAGAAGATGAGCTCCATCAAACCAGAGGCGAGAAACAGTATGTCCGCGCACAAGGTCACGAGAAAGACTTTGTTGGACATGGTGGTAGACAAGTTGCGGGTTTCCCGACTGGCTTTCCTGTGGACTTTTTTTGTTTTCTATCGCGATTTAAAACGGACTGGTGAAATATATTTCGATACTGTTCGAGAAACGATAACTTTTCAAGGACGACCGGCGTCGAGTGGTTGACAATGAATGGACTAGCCAGGCCTCGTCAAGAGGCTTAAAGGAAGGAATGGATTCGGTATCGATGGTGCTGCAATCTCAGCCCACCAAAATGATCCCGATAATGTCTCCAGAGACAGATTTATGGCGGGAAAATGAGGATAGGAATCGAGAAGCACCAAGGGAACCTGGCAAAAGAGTGTGGATGGAAGATGGCTCGTACCCGTACGAGGAGGAGAGAATGGAAGAGACACAGGGCGGACACGAATTCACAGTCAAAGCGATACGGGAAAGGTGAGAGGAGGAAGGAAACCTCCTCTACAACGTCAACGATGAGACGTGAAACTGAAATCAGACTGCCAACTTGCCGACAACAGCTGATGATCCCAACCGAAGCCGTTTCAGGCGGTGGAGTTTGTCACAGAGCCGCCGTCAAGAGCAGGCCCGTAGCGAGGTGGCAGCCAATGAGAAGCGCTAGATTATGGCGAATGCTCCTCTTTGGGACATGGAGACGGAGGGCGCTGCGGTGACTGGAGGGCTCCCGGTGGGACCCCCGGGACAGGAGACGGCCGCGGGCCAATTGCACGCGAGGGACGGTGTTGCAGAGCCGCCGGGACTAAGGGAACCGCTGGACCAGCCAGCGTCAAATGCTTTTTTTTTTTTTTGCTTCACTGAGTGGTCCACCTGGGCGCCTCGCCGGCCTTGACGTGGCCTGATCTGGGCTGGCTTGCCATTTCGCCTCAGTCCCTGGGCAGAGAGGCGGGCGTGCTGGCGCTGTCGTTTAGGGCTTCGACACGACCTGGACACAAACGGCACAGAGCGGAGGAACCACAGCTCGACTCAGGGCCTCGGAGCCGAAGAAAACGATGGGCGTATTTTTGACAGGTGCAGCGCCGTCGGGCTAGACACGAAGCGGAATAGGGGACTGTCGGGGCCTGGGTCCGTGGCTCCTACTGTCGTGCGGCGGTGGGTGCAGACCCCGGTTTTTGCCTGGTCAGACAAGCTTAATCGTCGTGTTCGTGGCCTTGGTCATGGAAATGGATGCCTCTTTGGGCCATGGTGTTGGAATTGTCTGTTCTCGGCCGGGTCGGACCTCGTCTGCGACGTCAATCGCGCATCGAGGATCCTGACAGAGGATCACATCTACGGAGCTTAAACCAGCTGAAGGATGCGACAGCAGGGCGATTCTGACGAGGTGGGCGGCATTTTGGGCTGTCAGGTGGTCCAGATCGGCGTCAACGAGGCGCGCCTTGGTGTGCGCCCCAATGAGGTCATGATGCCCTGGTGGAGAGGGCTTTCCGTATCGTAGGACAAATCTCTAACACAGATCTCGGGTATCGCATTTTTAATCAACAATCTGGCTGCGGTCGAGGGGGGACAGCACATCGGACGAGGGCGTCTTCATCGCGTCTTGAGACGCACCCCGCTGTTTGCCCGTACGTTGAGTGTCAGATTGAGAGGGTAGATGCAGCCAGCACAATGGATGAACGCCTCCGTACACCGCAAACGACAGATGCCGCATCGACTCGGGATTTGAGACACAAGCCCCCTCCAACACGTCCGGTGTCGCCGGACCTGACAAACAAGACGGCAGTTGGCGGCGAATCGTAATTGTCGACGACTGGAGAGGTCGGCTCTTCCCGCGGTCCCATGGACGAAGGTGATGCTGCCGCACCCGGACGTCACTGAACGGGCTTCGCGCATTGCTGCCCTCGGGGCATTCTGCTGTGGCAACTCGTTTGGGTCTGCATGCATGCAGTAAGCTTGAGTGTGTGGCACGCCATTTGACAAAGGGTATCTCGGTTCTGTCGCTCTGCCGTGGCTTTGGCGCAAGGTCGGCGACGGATAGGAGGGGAGGGGAGGGGGACAAGCCTCAACTGCTGTGCGCCCCCAAACCACCCCCTCCCATCCACTCTGGCATTGACAAAGGGCCCCCCTCTGCCTGCGGGCGTCGCGACCTCTACTGGCACCTTCTCAGCCTGTCTTGCCTGTGCCTGCCTCCTGCTTCGCCATGCTCCATCCTATGCTCCACGCTACACGCTCCACGCTGCACGCTGCACGCTTTATGCTCCATGCTCCATGCTCCATCGTCCATGGCACCAGCACCTGTAGCCTCGGCCAACTAGGTACGCAAGCAAGGTGCAAGGTGCGCAACAGGGCACCTGATCGCTTTCCATTCTCCGAGGTTCAGCTCCTCGATCAACCAGTCACCACTCAGCTGTCCAAGCGCAATCCCCACACCGACCATGTCTGTAGCGGGGCTCGCCTGGACCCACAGTCACTCCCATCGTATTGCATATATCGCGGCCCCGGACACCCACCATCACAAACTACAGTCCGCCATCACGGACCACCACCACGGGCGCTGGCATGCACGCAACCGCCAAGCCACGCTAGTCTCATTTGCACTGTTTCCGAGGTGTTCCATGATTACATTGTCTGCGCCGGACTACGTACTCCGTCATGTACGAGTACTGTGCTGCCAGGCGACGACTCGCGGCAGTCCTCATCACCTCGCGCTGTGAACTCGGGCAGACGCAGCATAGTCACCACTCGCTCGCCCCCCTCTTCGTCCGCTGGCCTCCCGGCCTTTCCCCGGTCCCCGCCACCCAATCCAGCACTGTCAATCGACCTTCGCAGCACTTCTCCGCAAAAGAAATCACGTTTCTGTAGCAGTGATCCTCGCTCGTCATAACCTACCCGTTCGCTGACACTGTGTTGCGCATCCGGACAGCTGCCTGTTTAGGCTAACGTGGTTGCGACGGGGATCCCTTGCACCATCGATCCTTTGTCTTGGCCGAGAGACTGGGAACTGGGGACTGCAGACTGCAGTCTTGAGCCTTGTTTATCGCCCGCCCGCTCCCCTGATCCACTGCTGTCGACAAGAGAGAGAACGATGCCGGCTTGGGCCTGGTTCAATTTCCCCGCTTCGGCGCGTGCAAGCATCTCCGGGCCGAGCGCCAAGTTGCCATGTTGGAGCTGAGCACGGTCTGCCAGTCCCATCTGAGGCATCTGGTCTCTCTTCATTCGCGAGTCTTGCCTGGCACCATTCCCCCTGTGGAATCAAGCCTTTCTGCTTCTGTCTGTTCCTTCAGCCTCGACTGCAAGATGAACCTGGATGACATCTAACCTTAGATCTGGGCATAGTATAATTGTGATACCTTGTAGAGATTGCTCGGGTTTTTTTTTTCTCCCCTCGCTGTGCCTAGACAAGCTGCAGCTAGCACTGGGTGTTTCGCGGCCGGCCCCGGGGGCTCGACGCAAATTTCGACTTACGCTATCCGATCATGTCAACTCGCTCGCACTTACTGTATATTTCCGCCCTAAAGTTGCCCCTTCATCACAGACAACGACCCTGGACCTTCCCGCCACCCCTCCGACGGAGCCGAGGCCACCAAGTCCGCCATCCACAGACACGGCGCGTCAGGATCCCCGCCTCTTTTCGTTCGACTAGTTATCGATGCAGCAGGACGCAGGGTTTGCCGACATGCTGCTCCAGAGGAGGATGGGATGACATGACGGTGTGTCTCCGGCTTGAAGGTCCATTGGCCCCGGCCCCACCGCGATGACCATGGTTTCGCGCTTGAGCATGCCCATGGTACTCGCCGCTCCGTGTAATTGAAATCGTCAACTCTAGATTGACGGTGCGCGTCGACTGGCTTCCGCCAATCACCAGCGACGCGACTTTGCGGTATATTGCACGTCGCCGCTCAGGGCAGCAGCTACTTTCGCAAGGGTCTCTCGATCAGTGTAACCCAAGTGGTCGGCTGAGGGAGCCGAGGAAACTAGGCCCGCCTCTCCCCCGAAGCCTACATGGTTGGTGGTGATAGTATTATTATCATCACGGTCACGGATACAGCAACAATGGGCTTTTGGGTGCTTGCTCTGGCTTTCAAGCCCCCCCCTGCCCGGCTGTGGTCTCGATTGGCCCCTCCCCGCGAACGCGTCCTTCTAGGGTTAACAAGCATGAGCTCCACCGTGAACTGCAAAGAAATACTGAAAGACGCGATGAGCGAAATGTGATGAAAGCGGGCAATTGGGCAGACGAGCACACCGGCAGTACTATTGCGACCAAATGAACCACACCCAGCAGACCCGCCCCGACCGCCAGCCGCCCAATGTCCATGTCTCGTACAGGCAGTATGTCGCACAAGCAGGGATCGCTGGCGCGCTTCTCAATGGCAATCAGCCATTGCTGTCACGATTCGCTCTCTTCTGCGCCGAGAACGAGTCCCCCACTTGCCAAAACAAAATGATGCGACGCACGGGTCCAGGCCGTCGAGATGCCCATTCGGCGCAGACACACACAACGGGGCACGCACACCGTGTGCTAAAAAGCCTGGGGCTTGGTATTTTCGTGTTCAGTTTAACCGGTCCCTGTCGCTATGGCCAGCCGGTGAGGGAGGAGGGATAAAAAAACAATAAAAAATTAAATAATACTGTGCGACAGATCTACGCTAGCTAAGATTTGATTGCTAACGGGCCCAGCAGGGGGAGCTTCAAAATGGGAGGCGAACCAGGGCTGGCTACGCCCTACGGCCCGAGCTCGGCAGGTAAACTTGACCTAAATACGTTGAGTTTTGACCATTTGGTGCTGGTCCAGTGTAGGTTGGATGCTAATAGGTTCTCCAGCTGGAGTCGCATGGTCCAGTCGCAAATTCTCCATGAGACTTTGAACCATATGGCGCAAACCTAGCATCCCAGTATGGGAATTCTGTGGAAGGACGAGATAGGGTATGTATGGTTCGTCACGCGGCGGCCTGCATGCGGCACAGAACTGACCCACTCAAGCAACGGCTCACAAGGAGGCCGGCTCAGGCCAATCCAGCAGCTAGGTGCTCTGGATGACAGGATTACCCATCCAGCGAGCCCCCTAGTGAGAGCAGTTGTGTGTCACTAAAGGTGGGCTGCAGGTGGGGATAGAAGATGGGAGACAGAAGAGGAGACTTGTTTGATGAGGTATGGTGGATCGCCGCTGCAACTTTTGATGACCTGAGCCATTGCGGTGCTCCATCGATCGGCTCCGTGCGAACGGATTCCAAAAGCACATGGTTGCCAGTGATAAATGCTACAGGATGAAAAAAAAAAAGGACATCCAGGTTCAGAGTGGCCACCCTTGCAGGCGATGGCGATGAGAGGCTGGGGGAGGAGCTGCCCTGCAAACAACCAGGACTTTGACCGGGCTCGAGGAACAGGGCACAGGCGAGCACATGGTGGTGGGGATTTTAATTGACGCCAGCAGGCCCGGTTGGTCATCACAAATGAAGTGAGTGGCCTCTCCCGTGCGCTGTTGACGGATGGATGGTGGGATGGATGGGACACTCCTGTAAGGCTGGTTGGGTGACGGTGGCATTTGCGCGGATGTCGAGGGAGGATGAAAGAGGAGAAGGCAGGGACAAACGGGTCGTTGGATGACAAGCCAGCAGGAGGTCTGGTTCCATGGCTGTGGGATGGGCTCATGATACCGTACTTCTTCGTACCGCATCGGCATGGACCAGGCAGGTTGTGTTTTTGCGGGCTGGGTTCGCCGGGCTCGGTGGGCTCAGTCATCCCAAGCTAACAAGCCAAGTCCTGAACCTGTGCGCAAACGGAACAGAACAGAACAGGGTTGCGGGTACCCCCCGTAGCTGGTCGCGTTCAAGGTTGTCTTGCTCCCCGCTTTCGAAGGCAGACGTTTGGACTCTTAGCACAGGGCCATGTCCGCTGGAGAGTCCGTGTGCGACGGGCTACTACCTCACTATGCTCTTTTCATCCAGCTTGGCCACGACCTGTCTTTCCCCATTCCCGCTCCCGTTGGGCCCAAGGACAGGACCCTGACAGCGGCCAAGATCTGACAACCAACCGTCGGGGCTCAACTCTCCTCGAAGAGGAAAATGCGAAAAGCAAGAAGTCCGGGGGAGCGACAAGCCGACGGTGCGGGAGAGACAAGGCGGTATTGACACAAGACACTACAGACGTAAGACCAGATCTGTGTGCGGTGCGGTGCGGTGCGGTGCGTTTGCATCCATGTATGAGCCAACAAAGACGATTCATTCCTTCGAACTCTCTCGCTTTCGCATTGCGTGCCGCAGTGGCTCGGGTACCGCACCAACTATAGAGAGGCTCCATCTCAACCTTTGTCCCCGTTTCTTGATATTGCGTTCACCCGTTCATTGAAAGAAAGTAAAGGGGCGAAAGGGAAAGAGAAAGAGAAAGAAAAAAAAGCCATCTTGCTGCGTCCTGTGCTTCAGCCTGTGCCGTGTGTGTATCAAGGGTGCTGGTCATGCCAATCAGTTGATGTGCGTTGCAGTGCCAGCCCGTCAGTCAGTCAGTCAGTCATGACCGTTCAATTCCCCTGGTCGTCTCGTTCTTAACCCCGGCCACCCCCGGTACTTGTCACCAACAACGGCTCAGCCCAACCTGCTCGCTACCCCATTATTCCGCACCCAAACTAAAACACAAATCGTCGTCGTCGCCACCCCAGACAAAAGAAAGTCTGCGCCTTCTTGATTCCCTGTCTCGCCTGGGCCGATAAACATACCACGGTTCTTCAGCCCGTCGAAATTACATCAACGACGGGGTGGTACCTGATAGCCTCGAACAGACCAGGCCAGATTCGCACGCTTACCCACACATTGACACATTCACGCACCCACACCACCACGCGCTATCCCGGTCGCACCAGCAATCGCACAGGACCGCTGACTCCCTAACTCAGCAACAGACAGACGAGACGCGGCCTGTGGTTGGGCAACGCAGCACCTCCCATCCCTCCTATCCATTCCACCCGCCCGCACAAGCGACTGGGGCTCCCCCGCCACCGTGCTGCCCTCAGCAGGTCTAGCAGGCACCCCCCAGCAAGCCCCTCCCCCCCAGCGAGTGAGAAAAAAAAAGAGGGCCCCTCCGCTCCACGTTCCCTCCTCCCTCCTCCTCGCTCGCCCTCGCGCCCTCTAGGCCCCCGTCAACCCCCATTAACCCCCCATCACCCCCTCCCCCGTTTCCGGACAAGCGCCCCCTTAATTGCATCCGCATACCGCAGGCTCTCATTGTCGCGCCAGAGCAATAAGAGCATCCAGCTTAAGCCGATTCCCTCGCCTCGCCTGCCCTCTGCCTTGCCTTGCCTTGCCTTGCCTCGCTTCTTTCCGCCGCGCCACCCACGCCCGCACCCAGACCAGACTCAATCCAGCAAAAGCGCGCCCAACCAGGTTTCTGCGACAAGAAAGGCAGCGCACCGCAGCTCCCTCCCTCTCTCCGCTCCCACTCCAGATCCAGTATAGATCCATCGGCACCACGCTCAAAGCAGTATCTCCACCACATTTTTTTTCGTCCTTTGGTCATTGTGATACAAGACGTTTTGAGTCCAAAAATCAACTTTCGCAATGGCAGACATTACCGATCAGCACGACCAGACCTCGCCCACTGAGCTTGACGACTCTCACGCAGTCGGCAATGGCAGCGCCCCCCAAGAGTCCCGCGGCGTGAAGCGCCAGCGCCCGTCCGCTGCTGATGAGGACGACGACGACGATGAGAAGGGCAGCCGCGAGCGTCGCAAGATTGAGATTAAGTTCATCAGCGACAAGTCTCGTCGACACATCACCTTCTCCAAGCGCAAGGCTGGTATCATGAAGAAGGTTCGTTGAATAATCCCCTAAAAGCGAGAGCAAAAAAAAACAGCACTCATCGCGGTACCCCCCAAACATCACCACTTCACTTTCGCCTCTGCTTTCCGCTGCTGCGCGCCTGACGAGCTTGTACACCTCCCGTGTCGCGTCAGACGCAGCCGGATCGTGTGCGCAGCTGACCGGTTCATGACAATTCTCATCTCCTGTTCCAGCGCTGACGATTCTTTCCATTGGCACAGGCATACGAACTCTCTGTCCTCACTGGCACCCAAGTCCTGCTCTTGGTCGTGTCTGAGACCGGTCTGGTCTACACCTTCACCACCCCCAAGCTCCAGCCGCTTGTTACCAAGGCTGAAGGCAAGAATCTCATTCAGGTATGCGTCATCCGGTCGAAATTGGCGATTGCGCCCTTGCAGCATCGCGACAGCCTGTCGCATCGCTCACTCCCTGTGTTCACACTTGTCCTTTGCACGCAAAGCTGACCTGTCGCGTTTTTTCTCACTCCAGGCCTGCCTGAATGCTCCAGAACCCACCCCCGGCAACGAGAACGGCGTCGACGGCGGCGACCAGGTCGACTCTCCCGAGGAGCCTGCCAACCAGCACCTCCCCCCTCAGGGCAGCCGACCTGGCATGCCTCAACAACCACACATGCCCGGCAACTACATGCCCAACATGCCCATGGACCCTCAGCAGGCCCTTGCGTACCAGAGCTACGTGCAAAGAAATCAAGGCTACGGCTCGGGCATGCCTCCCCAGCCCGGTATGCCTCCCAGCAACCACCACCAGTCGTGAGCCACGCACGCACCAAAAGAAAACCCCTTTGGTCTCTGATACCCGGCTCTCAATGCTCTGCTGAGACGCCGCCTCTCGACCTTGCGCGTCCCAAATGGACATCGATATAATTTGCGAGGTCCTGGTGATTAGGCGTTGGTTTGGTGTTGACTTGCCACCTGCATTTTCCTTTGATTTTCTTTTCTCTTTATTTTTCTCCTCTGTGCCACGGAGCTTCGAGGCCAAGCGGAAGGCCTGATAGGTCCTATAATATTGGCTCAGGCAATCCACAATGCCAGGCAGCGTCACCTGCGATTTTTTTTTGTCTGCTCACTGCACGATGCGCCCTAGACCGATTTGGGGGAGTCGAAGTCTCGGGGGCATGCGGGCATGACAGTTGGAGGCCCGAGTAGCCAGGACAGGCTTTGCGTGTTGCTGTCTTTTCTTTTCTCGCATTTGAGGTCGTTGGCAAAGTGTATTCTCATACTGAAGCATTCGCGCAAGGCCATGGTTGGGCCTGGACAGACTTGTCCTTTGTGAGGGTGGCGCCGGGAGGATGTGTCTGGGTCACAAATTTAGCAAGGGGGTTTGTTGGGTGGAAACGGAGGCAAACGAGGGCATGAATGTTTTTACGGACGGAAACTTGGAAGTGGATTTTACGAATCTATCATGGGCCAAGAGACAACGGACTTTTTCTTTGAACCCCTTCTCGTACGGGATTTAACACGCGGCTTGTTTCCTTATACTTGACCATTCCTAGGCTATTTGCCTTAAAGCGCTCGACCTTGGGTTGAGAACCACAAGCAGTGGAGGCACTGCCGAGTCTTTGTATGCCGCTGCATGGTAGAGGATGAGAAGAGGAGGATGGAAATCGTGTATGATAACATAACAACTTTGCTTTGATAGAAATTTCCTTGATTGAAGAAGCAACAAATAATGTGGGTTTCCTTGTGATAATAATTTTGTGCGTGGCTGTTTGCGGCGACGTGACTGATGTGCTGTTTTGGTTTTTGGCAGACTCTTGCCATGGAAACAGAGCTGTCATTGTCTGGAATATTTTGCAAGTACAGCTGCTTTCCAAATGAGGTAATGAGCTCAAAGCTGTCAGTGTATCATGATCCTTGGCTTGGTTCGCAGAAAAGGGGAAAGGCCGAGGGGCTTGAGCGCTTTTTTTAAATTTTAATTTTTAAAAAATTTTTTCGCGGGGAAGGGGGCACAGTCGCGGGTGGCGGATGACGCTGTCTTGTGTTTTTGCCGAATCTGGGATGTTGGTGGGATGTGATTGGAAGGAGGCGGCATCGAGTAAAGGGCCTTTTCCTTTTTCTGTATATTATGGGGATAGATGCTTTTTTTTTGGGTAAGGGGAGAAGTGAAGGAGGGGGAGGGGCAAGAGGGGTCAGCGTGTGTGTGCTTTTTTTTTATAAACAAAGTGATATTTTGGGAAACTGTTTAATTTTTTTATGGGCTTGATGACGTGGTTGGGTTTTGACAGAAGGGGTTTGGTGGTTTTGGACTCAAAGAGGAAAGGAAAGGAAAGGGAGACGAGAGCTTTTCCTTGTTCGGTGTTGGTTGGTGGGGGAGGGGAAAAAAAAAAGAAAGAAAGAAAGGATATTGGATGAAATTGGAAAGAAGAAGAGAAAAAAAAAAGGAGAAAGAAAAAAAATAGAATGAGAGAGATGTTGTAGGATCTGGGTGAGATGTGCTGAGATTTGGGAGATGTGAGGAAGGATTTTTGGCTTATGGGGTGTTTTGGGCTTTGGGCGAAGGTGGTGAGATGGAGGCTGAGGAGAGGTTGTGGTGGTGTTGAGGAAAGCTTTGGGGGCTGAGCGTGGTAGCTGTCACCAATCAATCAGTCGAGCAAACCAGTGTTTGGGATTGACACGGGAGAGAGGGATGTTGAAGATGAATGTATTTGATGCTGCCTGTGCGTCACTGGAAGTGACTTGGATGAAGATGGGTTGTACATGCTGAGGACCAGCAAGGCTGTAGCTAGCGCAGGTATAGTCATGGCTGGAATTGTTTTGGATTGGACTATGCAAGTCTGCAGCAGGCCGGGGATTCCTAGAGTTATATGGCATTATCAATAATACGCTCTCTCGCCTTTGGGTAGTTGGGGTCACTAAGAGAAGTCTTCTGAATTGCTCGAGCCAAGCCAAAACCTCCCTTCAACTTCGCATGGACCAGTTACCACCTCGGATCTCTACGCTCTGTTTTACCACCAGCGTTGGCTCAAGGGTGCAAGACTCGAGTTGTTATATCATGAAACTATTAAAGATATGGTAGTGGTATTTTCTTGTTCCTTCTCAATGCTGACTCTGACAGATCGGTTCCGGCCCCCGGCACCAGTGAGATGGAGCTAAGCCGCATAGCGCTGGGGCGTGGCGCTGAGTGAGCAGATTTGAGAAGGTTTTTCTCCGCTTTAGATCTGGCGCATGTACATGTACACAAGATACTTGGAGACTGCCAAACTGTTGCACATTGATTGAATGATGGATTTGAATTGATTGTAGCTGCATTTTGCAGCAAGATCCTTGGTAACCTGCCTGCCTCTTTGAATGACCATGCGTTCTTTGGGAGGGGCTTTTAAAAAGACAAAAAAAAAAGTTCCAACACCAGAGATACCTGCGTGACGTGTATCTATATTTCCGCCATAACGCCTTGATAAACTGTAATAGTTATATTGAACAAAGGAAATTATAAAATAATAAAAAAGGACGGGAGATGGCTGTGATTTCTTTTTTATTTTTATAGCTTAATGCTCAACTGACTGGGAGTATCGGCCGACGGCAAGGCTTCCGAGGAAGACTCCAGCCAGAACAGAGAGGAAGTAGCCGACGTTCATGGTCATGACGGCAAGCATGCTGCACCGTGTTAGCTCGAAGCATGCCGAGGGATGGGAGAAAAAAAATATATACTCACAGAAGATATCCGATGCCAACAACAATAGTGTCGAGAAGCGCACGGACAGGGTCGACGCTGAAGCGCCAGGGTCGAGCGATGCCTCGCTTGCGCTCGACGACCATGACGGACTCCTCGACGCCGTTGGAGCTGAGCGTCATCTGGCTGGCGCCCGGGTCGACCGAGATCTGCTCTGCAAAGGGCACCTTGCCGTTGACGGCGACGTAGCGGCGCTTGGCCTCCTGATCCATCCAGCGGGCCTCTTGGACGGCCTTGAAGGCGAGGAGGCAGCGGCCGACGATGGCGAGGACGACGAGGAAGACGCAGGTGCCGGCGTAGGCGCCCTCGCTGGACGGGGTCCACGAGGACGCGTAGAGGGGCGTGCTGCGGCTGGTTTGGAAGACCATGGTCATCATGCTGCTATCATGCGAGGACGAGGACGACGAGTTGGACGTGTCGGAGTCCATGTTGGCCATGTCGTGGCGGGGGAACATGTCCATTTTGAAGGGAGCGCGGGTTTTTTTTTTTTTTAATTGTCGTTTGCAAGAGAATGTCGTAGGCGGAGCTTTACAGCTGCAGCAAAATAGTAGCTGGGACGAATGGAAAAAAGAAGAAGAAGAAAAATAAGCTAGGTTTCCTTGATGAACCCTGGAGAGTCAGGAATGTTCCGCGCTGCAAACTTGTAGTCGCGCTTGGCGGCTCTTTAATTTTTCTCCCTTTGAAGAATGTTGGTCTACGGTGGTGCCGGTTGGTGATGTGAGAGGTGCGTGCTTGTGCTTGGGAAGCGGGGAGAAGTAGAAGGAGGAGGGGGGACACTGCGGCTCTTTGTATGTGTTGTCGGAATAGAAGTTGATAAAACTAGTGGTTCAGCTGATGAAAAAGATTGCGCACTTTTCTCTCCCGCCCTCCATCTTTTTTTTTTCTTTTTCTTTTTAACCGAGAAGATGGCTTCCTTTGGATTGTCGCACTTTATGTGATGTGAGGCCCGATTGTTGCGGCATCGCCCCAGTCCGGCTTGGCTAGAGTCTCCGGGGCGCTGGTACCTGTACATGGGCGAGGTACCTGGCCACGACAGCGCTGCGCATGAACATGTTCATGTCACCCAGCACCGACTCGCGCCTGCTTTGGCACCTGCGCAAAAACACCAGCGCCGCGGGGGAATCGAACGTTTTTACCTCAAAAGTCTGTCACATTCTCGTTTCGCTCCGCCTCTTGGCTTTTCACCAGTGATGCCAAGTCTCGAAAGAGTGTCGGCGACATATTTTTTTTTTTTGGGAGGGTGAGTGAGATTGAATGACGAATCCCCCCAACCACCATGTCTCCTCGCTTGCACCACGGCAACCACCCCTTCCGCGCCAACGAAATGGCAGTCTGGTGTCGCAGAGGGCGAGCAATTACTTTCTTGTTCCTTTTTTTTCTTCCTTTTTTAGCTGAGGATTCTATCCACATTCCTCCCGCTGATTACGGCCCCGCAATTTGACGTGGCTTCCGCTCCGGGTCTGGTGTCTCAAGTTTGCGATGTCTTCCTCAGGCGGTATGGGGAACGGCAGAGGATGGACTCCGAGGGGGGTTCTCCCTCGCTCTCTTGTGTGTGAAACAGGCCAAGTCAACCTTGTCACCCAACAAAGACAGGTCCCGTGGGATTCAATAGTCAGCGCGGGGGAATATCGAAGCGACGAGGCCGGTATCCGAGCTTTAGGGCTGCAAGCTCATTATCCCATGGTCGTTTCAAAAAGGAGGCCCAGCTGAATTTCTCAAAAACCCGCCAAAATCAAGTCCGTCTGCCCTATGCGGAAGTGGCAGCTGCTGATTAAAACCACCCCCGAAAACTACACAGCAAAAATGAATACACTAACCCTTCACTGGTGTCCCCCGCGCAGCTGAGACGGAATCAATGCCACGTCTCCCTATCCCTGGTCGTCGTCGTGCAGCACGACACATTCATCTTACTAGGTGCATGCAAAAGAACGACAGAATGCTCATGCAATTAAGAGAAAAAGCAGGTCATCCGGCCATTGTGGGCCAATCGCATCTTGGGGGACTGGCATCGTCCAAGCTGCTGACGCACTGTCCCTCAAGACCATTTAATCCATTAGGGTCCACGAGGACTTAGGACTTCATCTCCCCTGGGTTTAACCTTTGGCGTGGCGTCCCGTGTGATTGAAAATAGCATTAGTCCCGATAGTGCCCGCGGCATGTTTCCCCTGACTATGTTGCGGGCCGTGGGGCTCGGAAGGTCTTCCGTCTAGGTCGCGATTCACGGCCTCGACTGGGATATGGTGTGTTATTGTTCAGGGTACGAGACCGTGCGGAGAGTCATAATCTCACTGACTAGTATCCTTCAACGTGCGAAAGAGGGGCACGGGTATTTACACGGCGCTGGGTCTTTTGCCCAAATTTGACAGCCGTGCCAACTATGAGGTGGCACAGGGGAAGTTGCACAACATGGTGCCCATGTTCCCAGGTTGAGCAACGGCAGATCGGGAGCCAATGATCAAGCCCAATTGCATCTAATACATGATTGCCAGTTCATTGACACTCCGTCTCCACGCAAGACTCTTCAAAAATCACAACACCCGAAACCCTCACCCTTCTTTGAGAATGAAACATTGCTCTTGCTAGTCTCGCCTGGGTTGTTTGCCTATATGGAAAAATGCCACTCTGCTGGGCCCTAGGGGCTAGTTCTGGAGGCCAAATATCTCGGCAAGTTGGACGCCTAGGTTTAACAAGACCAAAGTCCGCAGAAGCTCCAACTCAACGAACCAAGCACGATACCGCCCGTTGCCGACAACAACAGTTGAATTAAGATTTCACGTATCTAGACAAGACGAAGGCATTCAAATCTGCACAGGCTAAAGATGGAAATTTCTATCAAAGCCTACGGGGACTCCAAATGAAATATTCGACAGCCAAGAAAGCAGCACAGGGAGTTTGAAGAATGACCAAGAAAATAGAGATATATCCCGAATCAAAGGCATGCCGTGTGAGAAATCAGGGGTTGTGGCGGGAGTCAATGCTGCAAGTAGTATTGGGTTCAATTCCCAGCAAAGAAGAGCCTTAGTTTTCGCACAGTGAATATGTTTCAATCTCAACTCCTAGGCTAATCCAAACACTGGATGGCTACAAAGGGATGGCGGGAAAAAGCAAATCAAATATTGCGTAGTCAGCATGAACGACACAGCAACCTCCCAGCTACGAGGCCGACGCAACTGAACCCACGAAAACTACTAGCACGCTTGAAAAGCTATAGGACAGTTAGCCAGTTATCATTTCTTCTTCTTGCTTCATAGGCCATACTAACGCAGCGGCCGCAGCGAATATTTCGACCCTTTTCGCCTTGGTAATCAGACACATGAGGACGCAGAAGGCAAGGTTGAACAAGCATATCAGTATCAGCCTGGTCAGTGTTCTCTGGACAAAGTAGAGGGTCAGCACAGCAGACATGGGAACAAGCGATGACACGACCGAGCCGATGACTGTCACCGTGGTGCGGATGTGGCTGCTGGAGTACTCGTATCGCTGGGTGTAGCTCTCTGGTTGGGCGGGGTTTTCCTCGTCGCGCAACACTGGCTTCTGTTCAAATGTTACCGACTTGACACACTCGTAGCTGCACCGGAAGCAGCCTTGTCCCTCTCACCTTGACGTGCCCCCATATCTTGTGGAAGGCTTTTAGCCCTGTGCCGATGAGCATTCTGGAGAGGAAGTCATCCTCGTCTGCGCCTCCGCTGCCGAGGAACATCATATCGGACGTGCTGGTGCCAGCGTAGACGGACGGGCACGTGCTGAGGTCGCAGAGGTCGCGGCCGAGAAAATCGAGGTCGCCTCCGAGGTCATCGCTGTACGTGTAGGCATGCGCAAGTTCAAGTTGCTGGGTTGATGGCCTTGGTATAGATTCAACATCGCGGTATTGCTGTACGGCCGAGTCTGGCGTCGCAGAGCTTTGCGTCAGCACCCATCATGGCGTGTACTGTCCCGTGGTTGACGTACAATATTCGCGTAGCTTGGCCCGGATCTGGAGCGCCAGCTGCCACTGCTTTGCGCCGTCGCCCTCCTCTGCGAAGTGCGCGAGGTGCGACCACTCGCGGTCGTATATTGCCCTAGGCATGTCCGCGTTTACGTCCGCGACGGCCTGGTCGTTCAAGTCGTACTGGAGATTGCACAGCTCGGCTTGCAGGTAGAGGAGGTCCTGGGCGGCCAGGACGCGGAACTGCTTGACAAGCACATGTTCCCCCTTGACCATGAATTCGGCCAGCTTCTTGTATCCCCGAGGTTTTTTTTCCTGAAGTTCGATGGACACTGACGTTGAGTCTGGAGTGGCTGACATGACGGGCTGCAGCGGTGGGTGTGAGAAATGGGGAGGGCAAAAAAGGAAAAGAAAAAAAAGGGAAAAAAACCCCGGGATAGGGCAGCCATGGCGAGATTTTAAACAAAAGATACAAAATACAATAAAATGCCTTGCGTTTGTTCACTTGGGAGTCAGGCTGTTGTGAATTAAGCTGACTGCAGGATCGAAATGCCATCGACATGGAGTGCGTGCATCTTAGACAGCCCTCCGGATGCTTTGCCCTCAGGTTATTGGCTGATCTTGTTGGGGATTTGTCTCTTCCTCGTGGTCGCCTTATTTTTTGTTGCAACTCCAGGTGATATTCAGGTAATCATGGTTTGCAGATTGGTCTCTGCCACATCGGCCGTCATTGGACTTCAGGTGAAGTGGGTGTGACGGAACGATGCTTCATTGGCGACTCCCCCAACCAAGCAAGCCCATCGTCGGGCCACGGAGCCGAGCTCATCTTACCGGATGGCACCTGAAGAGCCGAGACCCAAATCCATACAGCCATCTACGCGAGACCGCAAGTTCCGATATTCCAGAAGCAGGATCGCAGCGTACAGAGAGTCCACCGAGGGGCTCGGACTGAGTCCTTGGGTGAGGCATTGTCGGAGAGAACGAAACTACGACGCCGCTGGGAGAAGGCAGGGTGCATCACGATCACTCTTGCACGATGGAGGGGAAATCTAGACATTGAGAGGGTAATGTTGTAAGTAAACTATCTATGTACGAGCACGGTATCCAACAAGACGTCCAAAAACATTACATTAGCCAAGGAGAGCAACAAAAAGAAAACGAGTCGGGCCCCTCGATTGTCGCTGGTGCTTGTCGGCAGCCAGGGGTTTTGCAGTCGCAACGGTCGGGACCATGATTGTTGGTTGTTCCAGTAAACATTAAAGGCTGCGGAAGCATCAAAGAGTGTGGTGCGACGTCGCCTCCAGGGCGAAAACGTGCGCAAGGAGAAGGATCGAGACGAGCGAGAGAAGCAAGCAACGCATACCAAGGTCGTCAGATACGGTATGCTCAAATGACCGGAGGAGGTCTTGTTGGGTTACTTCTTTTTCGTGGACGAGGGCTTCGGGGCATCTCCGCCATTGCGCTTGGCAGGTTTGGCGGGCTTGACGCGGCCTGGACAATTCGCAGGCTCCCCTGCCCGCTCGTTATGCTTTTTCAAGTCCTCCTTTCTTCGTCCTGCAGGAATCAAAATGGTCAGCTTTGGAAGGGGACGAGAGGAGGATGGGGTCAAAAACTAACTCTTGGGCCGAGAGTCCAGAAAAGCCGATTCGCTTCGAGGACTCATGATTCTCAGTGACGGAACCAGACTCGAATTATTATTTCCCAGCAGCACAGTTTCGTGGCCGAAGCAGGCGGTACGTATATGAGCTTTGGTGTTTGCCCAGCAAACAAGAGAAGGTACAGGCGCTGATAAAAGGAGTGGAATTGGTCCGTCGAGGTGGACCGGGTCTGAAAAGGAACGGCGGCCGGCGCCAAGAGAAGGATGAAAGGAACGTGAAAGAGCGTTGTTGAGAAGAAGAAGAAGACTAAAGACAGACATTCTGCTTGCCAGCGTTTGCCAGTTATAAATGAGTGAGGGAGGCGATGTTGGGTTCACGGGCCCCCGTCCCGCTTCTGGCATCAGGATGGCGGCTGACCTCGTTGGGAGCTCGCTGACTGGCTAGCCGCTCACATACGGTCCGCTTTTGGCAATGTAGACAGTCACCAGCCACCCTGCAACAACCCTATAGTTAGGTCGCTGTCGCGGGTTTATTTCCTCCGACTGCACCTGTTTGGCGGGTGCCACACTGCGTGCCTGATCTTCGCAATATTCGTTTCAGATGGCCAACAGGGGCGCGTCCAATAAAAGAGACAATTCTGAAGAAGAGAAACAAAATCCAGAAAGTTCTAAGCATTCTTATTCTATATATGTTTATTGGAAAATGATTCTTTTTTTTTCTTCTAAAGTCAGTAGGGGTATCCTAGAGAAAAACGACCATTAGCACAACTACTCAAGGATTGTATTGTATCCCTTTGAATGTGCGGAGGGAGCAGTTCCAGAAGCTGACCTTGTCTAGGAAACCCAGCCAGTGAAGAGCCTCAGCCACCCGCCGCCACCCGCCGCCACTGTAAATCGCTCTGGTGCCGCGACAACCTGAGTTTCATGCCCCCCTCCCCGTGACGTTGGCATCCCGCGATTCCCTGGGTTGTCACCACTGAACCCTTCCCTTGGCTACCATAGCCGGGCCCTACTCCCGGCGTACAATCGGAGCCTCGCCAGGGAAATAACCAAAGAACGGTACAGGGAATGGGGCAGAGCCAACCTCCTCAACCAATACCGAGAAATGAGACTGGGGACGGGCCTGGGGGGATCCCCTCGAGCTTGGAAAGAAACTGAGCATCGAGGAGATAGAAAAGGGGAAGTGGAACATCCCTGGACATTTCCGACTCCTATCGCCAAATCGTAATATGACGTTACTGTGGCCGGGCCTGCATGATCTTCACCATCCAAGAGTGGTGACAGGGAGGGGCACGTCGAACAAGGGGGGGGAGCAGAGAAACAAAATCCAGAAGCGTCTAAGCATTATTCTAAATATATATGCATATATATATATATATATATATACATTGACAAATGATTCTTTTTTTCCCCAAAGTTAGCAAGGGCACGTTGGAAAAAACCACCACCAGCACTTGGGGCGGTCAACAGTCGTCAGCCATTAATTGTACTGCAGCTTTTCCGGCCACATGAGTGCCGCGCAGGAGGCTGCTCGACGATGGAATTGGCCGTTAATGCGGTGCCGAAAAAAAGCTGTCCCCTCCTTCACCGCTGCCATCGCCGCCAAGTACCGCACCTCAAACACGTCATCAGGTCGCTGCCAGCGAGCGCAAACTGCAAGTGTCCTGCCGGAGGAGGGTTGCATCAGGAAGGTACACCAGGCGAGCACATCAGTGTTCGGAGAAAGCATCTCTGTCTATCCCTTTGAGTGCGGTAAGACTGCACCCAAGTACCCCAACTCAAACACTCAAGAAGAAAATCGCATCGCGAGAGTGTAACATTTCTTTGGGTATATAGAATAAATGTTGTTTCTACCAGAATTATATAATTAACCTGCAAGATAATGCATCTTTAATCTGGGGACTTTTAGTCAATGGTGTATTTTGCTAGGTACCGAGGTGCAGTCTTACCACACTCAAAGGGATACAAGGCCCCATAAGCAGACGCGTTGCTGGTCCAAAGATTCAGCCTTGTTTGTGATTCCAAAGTCGCGAATAAGCCTATGGGGAGAAATTACAAAATACCAGCAGGCTGGTAACAATGGCCGTGTTTTCGAAAGCAGCAAACCCGAAAGCATAAATTCCATTGCTCCTTCGCTTCGTTTTATGCAAGGGCTCTGGTCCAAGAAATAACACCCGATAAGTTAAGTTTTCCATCCTTTGCACGAGACCATCCGCCTGCTCATGAAAAAGTAAACTGGCCAGAATGGTCAAAGTTACAAATGGGCGCGGGGTTGTTGCGTTCGGAGCAGCCCTGGGCGAAAGCGACCATGGCTCATCTCTTGTAACCACAACGCAACTCATGTATACCGCCGCAGGACACACTGGTACCCTTCATGGCTGAGACTTTTGGAGATTCCATCTTCAAAATCCTTCTCCTCTCCAAGAACTACTCGCGAGTTCTCCCACCGCACTCGACATCAGCTTTGCTTGAGGCAGAGACGAACAGGCATAGCGGGAATCCAAGCTTCACCCCGAAGACGGTCTGTTGGAACATGTTGCAAAATTGCTTTTGAAGTAATAGTAGGTCTACCATGTAACTTTCGGTTTTCCGAACAAGCTGGAAAGGGGGGGGGGGGGGGGGGGGACATGAAGTTAACAGAGCAGGCGCAGGACATGGTTGATTGTGGGTTGTTTGAGGGAGTCGGCAGATGTACCTAAACGGTATGCAATCAAGCCCAAGCAACTAGGCAGGAACCTAGTTGTAGGCTTGCTCCTTTTCTTAGATTTGAATCAATCGTTGGTCATCAATACAGAGCTATGCCATATAGACCCTAATGCCCTGTGTTACTCCTGACCGAGGCACAGGTAGACCTTTTGGTGTAGCAGCCAGGGTCTGCTTTCCCATTCCACGTATCGGTAATGTTCTGCTAAAGAAAAGAGGATCCCAGCAGAACACGAATATTAAATGCAATGGGACTTCGCATCAGTCGGCAATTGTGAGCCCGGAAAAACCGCTGTCAGGCGTGGAGAACACGTCGGATCAAACGTCATCTGTCCTCAAGTTGGCATCTGAAGGCAGGAAATGCAACTGAATCACGCCATAAGGAAAGCTCCTTCTAGGCAATTAAGGCTTCCCGATACTTTTACGTGGCTATTCTGGTTTGTTGCTTGTGTCGGAAACTGGAGAGTTTGAATCAGCTGTAACTTGGACACTCAGCCAATCACCACTGCCCTTCTGTCCTTTGCACAGTCCCGCAGGCGAGGAGACCGTGCTTGCTTTGGCAGCAATCAACAGACCCAATCCTTCTTAAGTGCACGGTAGAAATGAGGGTTCGAAGAGAGTATCACGACAAGCCCAAATTTGGTGCAAATGCCATCGAGCCAGTTTTATATCATGTTTGGGTTTTGTACACCGGGAGGGAATGTGTGGGAAGATTGGCTTTCGAACACGGCGCGCAAAAGGACTCGCCATGGCAACGCGCAAGGATTTGCATACTAAAAAAAAAAGAAAGAAATAAAGAAAGGCCACATGGCTCTGATCTGACACAGCATTCCAGCGCAGCAGACAGACATGTTGAAGCTAACCTCTACGGAACGAGCAGCTACCCTAAAGACTATACCCAAAAAGCATCAAACCAACCAAACAACAATACGAATTGCCCTCGCATTTACTCTCATTCACAGCACACCTTTACCAACCCAAAGAGTCATAAAAGAAGGCGGTCTTGAACTTTACCACGACGAACCTTTGTCCAATGTCGGCGTGTCCGATTCACAGCCACCAAACTCAACCATGACTTTCGATGTCTCAGAAGCTTTTTATGAGTGTTAAATCAACTTGGTATTCGTTCATAAACTCAGGTCTCGCTGCGTTACATGGCCTTTTCCAACACCTTTACCCGATTCTTCATGACGTGACAAGAGATCATAACCAAAACCAACCCAAGCCCTCTCCCTATCCGAATCCCTACATGTCCCATGTCCCATGGCCCATATATACTCCAATGCCCAAAAGGAAAAAAGAAGCCACAGCAACACATGCCAGCACTGTACCCATGACTCATACCTTATTCTGTGCGGACCGACCCCAGCTCAAGTCACCTCTCAAGAAGTGTCTCGGCACCAAAGCTTACCAGTATGAACATCTAAACCGAGTGAGCTCGCGCGGCTTCATCACTGTTCCCCAAAAGTCAACATGTTTTTCAACAAGTTCATCGCCGTGCCGCTCTCGCCCGATGGCTCCCAAGACGTTTCTGAGATGGGAGCTGGGGCGCCAGTCCTTTACGTCCCAGAGAAGCCTCCGCTTGTCTCCATCCTCTCGGTATGCAGGGTCAAGCAGGAACTGCTGGGGGAACAGCTCTCCCGGAGCAGCGTACCAAACCCCCCAGGGCGAGCGGGTTGGCATGGAGCGTGCCAGGCTGATCTCCAGCGACACGTGCATCATGGTCAGGAGGGAGGCGAGCTTCAGGCGTGGCATCTGCGCGCACACTCGCCCAAAGGCTTCGATGAGAGGAGCAATGGTTTCCTCGTCAGGAACCCACCGAAACAGGCACATGGATGCACCCGAGAGCCTCTGGTTCTCCGAGTCCGAGTACCGCAGCGCGGCCGCAATGTCATCCGCTTCGCTGTAGCCGTGGCCGGGGGGCATCAGAGTTGCCGGCCGGGCAGCAGCCGGCGGATTCAGATTGTCCTCGGGTCCGCGAGCCTGGAAGTACCACCCTCCGGACGGCGTCGTCATGGTAAACTGGACATCGAGGCGTTCCAACCTCTGCCAGAATGGCTCCACCAAACTCGGCCCTGGACCCGGCCAAAGGAGAGACTGATCCAGGCACCCAGTGATGGTGAGGCTCCTGAGGTTTTCAAGATCACCGGTGGCCTCGCGGAGCGCGCGGCCAAGGGTATCAGTCGCATCGTCACTCCCGGCAGTCAAATCGGGAGGAACCCATGCGTGGTTCCAAAGCAAGTCCTGGCTCATGCAGACGTGGAGAGTCTGCAGCTCGGTGGCAACCGGTAGCGCATTTCGGACAACCTCGGCTAGTCGAAGCCGGCCCTCACGACGCATAGCCGGATAGCGCTGCTCGGAATCGTCCATAACCCAACTCCCGCTGCGCAGGTTCGGCAGCTTGGCCGCGATATCCACGGCGGTGCGATGGGCAAGTGTCCTTTTTGTGATGTTTGTGTTGAAAGCGCTGATTGCCGGCACCACGGGCAACTCATCGGCTTCCAACAGCTCAATGTATGAGTATTGGAAACGACGGTCTTGCAAGTCACGACAGAGAACTTCCTCATGACTTTCAGCCTCGACGGGCTCGAGCCTTTCAACGCGTCGAGTGGCGCCCCGGCATTCGTTATCAAAGTTGTCCGTGGTAGAATAGACAGCGTCAATGTCCAACCGGATCGAATACCTTGTATCCGAACCTTGCCTCCCAGCGTCCCATGATTTGAGAATCCGGAACAGGTTCTTCACCGCGCTGGTAAAGGCTCTGTTGTTGACCTCTCGGTCTGCCTCGCGCTCAAACCTGCCTCGAGCTTCATCAGGATAGCTGGGTAGGATGATAACAAACCGGATAGTGTTTAGAAAATGACGACGGCAGCCCGTGATTGTCTTTTCAAAAAGTTCCAGCTCTGTACTTCTAAGACGAAGCTTCCGGAATGTCTGCCGCTCGATAGCCTGCTGCCATGGACGTGAAATTATCGCAATGTTAGTTCGCTGGCCGGCTAACTGAGGCGGGACGGGATATCTCGGATGCTCGTCCGAGTCTGCAAAGTAAGTACCAATTTCGTTGTAAATTTCCTGGGGGAGACGATCCATGATTTAAGAGCCGACCCTCAGAGCTTTACTGGAACACCAGTTCATGGAATTGGCGGAGCGATCTACATGATGCACCCGTCGGCTCATATAGATAAGTGTTGAAGCCGAATCGCTCGGTGTTTGGCGGGGACCGAGCCACGTGACGGCGGAGGAAGAAACCTACGCTGGTGGGAATGCTTGCAGCCGTCGGGTCGGAAAGGCGATCGGCAGTTCCATCCTCGAGCCGGGCCGGGATGCATTTTTTTCTGTCAAGTCGTAGCCAAGGATCGTGGTTGCGAAGTCGAAGTCGCCGCACCGACAAGCAAAGAGGTTGCCCGTTTTTCTTTCGTTCTTGGTGGGAGGGGTGCACTGTTGTTGGATCCGAGCATCTGGTGCAATGCGGCGCCACCGTCCATGGCCTCATCCCCCAGACGATTGTCAAAACTCTGTCAAGATCGATTTCATGCACGTCTTCATCATCTTGGGTAGACTATTGTGATCGCTATCAAAGGTCGGGCCAAAATGCCGGCGGTGGTGCTAAAACAGTGGGAATGGGCTCCATCCAGATCTCATCTGAAAACGGGCCCAATCCAAGACGTTTCCGCGTATGGCGACAGGCAAACGACACCCATAAAAGATGTCGAGGTAATTTTGCCAAGATGATCCCCCACGGCAATCCCTCGTCAGCCTCGTAGCGGGATGGGCAACATCTCGATTCCATCTCAGGACCGGCAATTCGACCCGGGATTCCCCTCAACGGTTGGCAGGCTAGTCAACCGCAATACGGGGATGCCTCTCCTGATGCTCTCCCGACGGCTTTAGCTGCGACCCGGGACCAAGCTGTCGGCACTTGCGCACTGGCTCGTCTGTAAAGCGTATCACTACTTGTGCCGTCAGCTCCAGCCCATCAGCCGCCAAGCCCTACAATTAAGTCCTGCAACAAACCGACTCAATTTGACACAGCCGCATCAATAGCTAATTAATAGCCACGCCCCGAGGAGCCGGGGCCCGGCAGCATTAGTGCAACGACACCCGAGTGAGGACTAGCCTTTTCAGCTGAACATTTGACTTGGAGGAAACGGGAGTCTCTGGGGGGGAAACATGCCTTATGGGGAACGGGACAGCATGATGTGACATATCTCTTGACTGATCAGAGGAGGAACGAACTACTCTGCAGGCCTTGACCCAGACACATGATGCAGAACTCAGAGACAACTTGGCCCTCGAAAAAAAAAAAAAAAGTTAATTCCAGATTGATGCTGGGATGGATGCCAACCTCCTTGTATCAGAATTGTCCATCACTGACCACCAGCACGTACCCAAGCGCGGACAGCATCCTGTCGAAGCCGCAGCACCCAGCAGTCAGGGCTGACATCCCAACATGCAGTCTTTCAGCCCAACTCAATCTCTTGACGCACACCAAAGCCATGCTACTGTGTCAATTTCTCGTTACTGACTGCAATAGCCCCGTCACAAAAGCAACGAGCTCAACCCTCCGCCTATGACGGCACATAGCAGGCCCGCATCTAGGACTGGAGAGCAGAAGCAATCAAACGCACGGGCACCCACCCACCTGCACGCATGCCTGCTGGCGTTGCGCCCTAGGGCTTGGGGGGACTGGCGCTGGTGTTTACGAGGCAGACGCCGCGGATTCAGCAATTATGTTTCCGGGCGCGTGTGGCGCGCGGGCTGTCAGTCCACCCGGGGCAGCGTCGCGTCGCTGGCGTTAAAGATGAACAGCACTGGGTTCGGTGACTATGTATCTGTGCCGCAAGGCTACATGGGGTGAGGAGTTGTTGAGCTCTCCATGTCGACAATCCAGATCGAACGGTTTGGGACACACTATTTGGCCACAACCAACACCGATCCCTGAGCGCAATCCCATCAGGGAGCAAAGCGGACAGAAAAAGAAAATCCATGCTCCAGCAAAAGACAGGGGCGAGAATTTTCACGGCCAATCAGGGCCAGCATTCTGGTATTTCCAAGCATTTCGCATTGCCCCAGCTTAGACATTGCGCCTGGCTAGCAGGTAATGCCTCGGTGTCTGGTACCCTGTTTTTCAACCATTTTCTGTCTTATTCTTCGACCGCCACCTCTGCGTAAATTTGGAGAACAATATTATTGCGAAAAAAACGCTAATACGAATAATGTGATTGGGAATTGCAGCTGGTACTGGTACATTCAACGTATCAGTGAGACGACTAGACTAGGGAGGGAACCCAGTCAATAGAAGAGAGGCGCCACCGTGGTCGATCGGCGCAAGGATCCTTGGTGCAGATCGTGCGCCATCCAACTCGCGTCGACAGGAGTGCTTTCGCATTGTCAGAACAAGCCGGAGGGCAGGCCGGATGTGTGCCCCGTCCTGCCAGCCCGCGCGAAGGTAATTACTAGCGGCCGCCCAGGCCACACACAGCGGCCGACCTCATCCGGCAGGGCTAATCGTCCAATGCTCCATATGACGGGTCTTGTTTCTCCTCGGGGACCTCACCAGCCAACCGCTTTTTGATTTTCTCGAGCAAGGGCTTGTGGGCGGCGTTGCTAGCGCTCACTATTGTTTCCACATCTCAACAGCAAAGACGCTGGTCCACGTGCTGAACGGTTTCCCCATTCACGCCGCCGATGGGTCAGTGAATTGAGGTATCACATTTCATCGGCATATACGTTTCCCAATTGGCAAGCGGGCATCCTTCGCGCTCAAATCTCATACTTTTTTTTTTGTCTCCTTTGTAAGGAAAATCACATCTGCGGTGAGGCACCCAAAAAAGTCCAATTCTGATGTGGTCCTCGGCGGCATTGGGCTGGTCTTGTATATCAAATTCAACGTCCAGTCATGGTGTCACACATAGTGACATAGGGACAGGAGAGACAGCTAGAGAAACAGCGCAGCCACAAGCGCTGGACCGTCCCGAGGGTTTGGTTTGCATAAATGCTCCTCCTCCAGGCCCCATCGCAAACTTGACCGTGTCCCCTCCCCGTTCTGGTCGTGTGACAGACAATTACACAATTCTGTCAGCGAATATGAAGGCGGCGATGGTCAGTTCCGGCTTTTTGTGAGACCTGAGACGATACGAGTATAGCATCATCCAAATTCTGCTAGGCCCCGAAATGACACCCCAAGCACCGCATATCATTTTGGCCTTCGCCATCAACTTGGTGTCTGACAGCGCTGAACTAATATCCTAAAAACACAGGTAGGAGATGCTTGCTGAACCGAATGCTCAAGAGAATATCTTGGTTGTAATTGTGGAAGAGTAGATCACGAATCACTTATGCAAATATCGACAACCTCGGATAATGAACAAATCTGCATCCTAACGAGTGGATCATTGGATCTGGGACGTCCATACCACCGGGATGCGAGGAATCCATCTGTGGTTACTGACTGGGATGGCCTTGGTCGAATGGTCTCGATCCTCGGGCAAGACCCATCAAGCTCCGCCCTATGGCACGATCCCCGCCCTCTCCATGCTTAGACCGATGTACGAACGAATGGAGTTTGCAGAGGCTTGACGTTTCCCCCCATTAGTCTTATCGCCTACCGCTCCTAGTAGGGATAAGGGTCCACCCGCGGCAGACACCTTGAGCCTGTTAGGCCACCATGCTAGTTTGGCACACGGATGGCTTGAGGCTACAGTAGCTTGTGTGATGCCCCTGGTGCCATGGGATCTTGTTCTGGCACATGGCACCGCGTCCTGTCTGGCTGGCCAAGATCGCCCGCCACATTTCATTGACAGGGCAGAAATCGATGCCGTCCTGCGCAGGGAGTCACAAAATGCAACCCCAAGTAGATACTTAAAATCCGTCACCGGGCTACGCGAGACGTTTCAACTGCGCCATTATGGAAAGCATCTCTCGCGCGAGATGGCAACGCCGAGGTAATCTGGAGGGGAGGCGCGGCAACTGTTTCATCGAGACATCTCGCGGGTGGTGTACAAATTGTTCAGATTTAAGTCAGCGGAGACATTAGTTGTCCCACCTCGCCGTCTCTCAGCTGGGGTCTCAGAGGTGAAGCTGGACTTGCTGTCTTGGCCAATCGACCGGTATGTGCGAGGCTTTAATTCCGTTGGTGCTGGTCGGTGGGAATGATTGGATGCACAAGCAGCATGTTGTGCTTTTCATGGTGTGGAGGGCGACGTATTGATGGAATACCATCCCGTCGATGGAGGGCTGTGGATTGTTGACTGAGCGGCCAGTGGACGCTCAGCTGCCAGGCCACGGGAAAAGGGGCGCCATACGTCGTCTCTCTCTGAAAATATCGGTGAGCGACAGCGAGACACATAACTATTGCTCAGGCTGGTGATGGTGGTTTTGAAAGTCCTCGCGAAACTCTGGAGCGAAGCTATTGATTTCGGTCGGCTCCCATGGTCAAGCATCAAGCCCGGCTAGCCGGCTTCGCCATGGCGTTCCAACCCCAGAAAGGGGTTCCCGAGTGCCTCTTGGCTTTGGGCTGTGGCGGCAGCATTCCGCAGCCTCTTGACAGGGGATGGTCGAGATCAATGCACCATCTGAGAGTGTGTGGAGATGGTCTGTGTGAGATGATGAACACACACCGAGGCGTTCCGTGGGTAAACCTGCAGGGGTTTGCCGGCCTTAGGTACTTTCCGCGGTAGATCTCTTCTTAGTCAGCTGTTCAATTTCATGTGATTTCGTTGTGGTGTGTAACGTATGGAAAGTCCCACCCTAACCGTGACTGTCATCACGAGCCTGAAGTCATCATTACGGACGCGTAAAGGACTTTGGTAATTACATGTAGGTACCCGCCTGCCCCCGTTCACGGAGGTACCTGGCTGGGCTAGGAGATGATGAGCCATGATGTCGATGGTGTTGCACATCCTCAATATCATCTGCATCCAGCTGCGCAGAACGATATTTGCCTCTTCCGACAGCAGTACAATGTCATTGAATAAACATGTGAATGACAAAGCACTTGCATCAACTGGCTAACAGCGATGGCCGACCAGCACTGATGCATGGCGGCGCCTCTGGGCCATGGACCCGATGCCAATGCAGCATCTACAAGGCTGCGCAAACCTGGCCGAGCGTTGAGCATGGACCCTAATCATCGGCTCCCGCCGTCCGGGGCCTATCTCGACATCGCACGGCCTGTTGCCGCCCTTGCATGGAGACGGCGGGGGATGTCGCTCCACAAGAAGATCTCCATCACAGACAGGGCCTGGCCGCATCGTCAACTGTTTGACTAGGGAACCATGAGGACAAAACTGACCTGGGGTTTTGATTCCCACGCACGCCCTCATATCATCTGGAGTAATAATGCTAAACGAGATCATCGAAGGGTACACATGCACCCGGTGCTTTTTTTCTCTTTCTTTTCTTTGTTTCTTTTTTTCTTTTTCGTTTTTATTCCCTCTCCTGTTAGTGGGGTTGAATTTGACGGCAAGGGATGCTAACTCCATCCATGACGAATTCCACAAACCACAGCACAAGTCTTATCCAAAGCCCAAAAACATCGCCGTCGGCATGCGGCCCACCGTGGTATGGCGCACTCCATCCTCACGCCAGCCGCAACCCCAGAGCCAAAGAAAGGTAAACTGGTGGCACAAACCTCCAAGTCGGCCAGATGCGTGGCGTCGAACAAAGTTGACGGAGCAAACAGCCATGAATGGGATGGCCCGCGTGCACCTGGGCAGCCAAGCCGGTAGCAGCACGAGATGTAGGGTCGAATCGCGCCAAGTATCTATTGACGGGTGGAGCTACATGCCCATTGTGCATCTGGTTTAACTACACTGTCAATCATTACCATTGCTGACCATCCACCGGGCCTTTCAAACTGCCAACCAACAATCTAAAGCGTTGATGTGTTGTGGTAGTCTTTTGGCGGCAATCATCTTTTTACTACCATTCCGATCACTGAGTCGATGCCGATGCGCTTTAATGGGCGATCGCCCTGTCCCTTGACGGGGTGTCCCATGTTTGGCGCCCACCTCTCCGTGGCTCAATGCCTCTCCCGCTCGTGCTAGACGAAAAAAGGATTAAGGCCAAGACATAACTTCCGGCCTTGCTGCATGGGGGAATGTTAAACGAGCATGGCCATGTGACAAGGTCTCAGTTCAATTGCTGCTCGAGGGTCTAGTGAGAAAGAGGTCTTCAAGTGTCATGAGCCAGGGACGATAGCGAAGAGCGCGTGTATTTTCACATTCGACAAATGAATACGTAATAGACCTTCGGCCATGATAGTGAGATTGCGTGTTCCAATTTTAGGAGCAATATTGGGTGACGAGTCCTGCGCAACTGTCCCTCCAGGCTGATCGTTTCTTTAGTGCGGGAATTGCATCCGAATCGTGCCACCGCATTCGCATCGTGACAGGTTCCATGGTCACTTTGACATTTCGACCATGACCACAGCATTTGATCCCTTCGGACAATGACGACCAGAAGTGGATAACCACGACAAGCACAGCGCGATCTGTGGGACGAACCTCGAGCTAAACCACACGTCAAGTTACCGCCCGACTCTTTGAATATTGGCACAATGAATGTGGCCATTGACGATCTAGCGCACACCCGCTGCCAATAGTGCCATTGAGCACCCCTACCTTGGTACCCATTTCCCAGGCCGGGCAGGCCAGAGACCAGGAGCCAGGCAGGCAAGGGCAACACGGACATGGGTTTGCACTACGTTTACTGAGCCATTTCTGGCTGTCACCCCCTGGTCCATGCACGTCCCTCAGCTGAGTCTGGACCAAGTCTATGGCCATGCGTGTGCAGTACCCACACATCGGCACAGACCAATGCGAACCGAAAGACGGCGATGCCAACAAGGGGGACAGGAAGGTTTGCTGGCTTCAAAAAGCTAGGCGGAGTTGTACTTGTTGCGCCCCGGTGCGGCAATCAGAGATGTCATTACTGGGTTGCTTTGGGCGCAGACGGTATGGTACGTGGAACTGAATATTGAATGCACTTGTGCTGCTTGATAGGTTGGTGCACAACGAGGTCAGAATCCATCTTGCAGGTATCCAGGGGTTTAGAAGAGATGCAATGGTTGGTAGGATGAAACCGGCACCAAGAAAGTACAGTGATCTTGGGTAGGTCGACACCGAGCCTCATTACGCTCCCAAGGCGACACGAGCAACGCGCATCGTGGACAAATGAAATTGGCTTTTACACATTCAAATCAGGATCGTTAGGCTCTTATTCAACCATAGGAGGTGGTAACCCGCTGGTTCAGTGACCTCCCCAAGCCAGGGAAGATCGTATGTTTGTCGGCAGACCGTTACGAAAGCCGCAGTGGCTGGCTGGCTGGCTCGCGGGTTGCTCGCCCCGGTGCACCAACTCTGGGCGGCCAAGGCCGGGGATGGGAAGGCGGGTGCCACGTCCGGTGCAGCGTGGGTGGGATCTGGTGCTAGCAATGGGCGTGTGCACCTTGTCTTGCCAATCCCCCTCAGCCTTCTTTTTTGGGAAGTGGAGAGAGACAAACGTGTCTCGATTGTTGGCGGATGGTATTGTGCAAACGCCCGGCTTTGGACATGTCAACTTCCAATTGCTAGCTGAGCATCAGAGATCAGAGGCACCTACCCCAGCAGCAGACTACTGGACACGATGTGTCTAGTTTTTGAGATGAGCTCGACTCAGAAGCAAGTCCATGCTCGGGCTCCACAATGACTGAAGTCAACAGAAGTCGCCCTCGACAGTACTTACAAGACGCGCTTGGTGTGGAGTACTCCGTCCTCGTACGTAAAAGGATATGTGGCCACGGCCGGCAGTTAAAAAGGTCAGATGCAAGAGGATCAACTAGCGCATCAACTAATGCGATGGCAAGCAGCTTCCAACTTCTCAATCTTCTAACGCCGGATGGATTGCCAAGGCCAGGCTGGAAGACATAAGCAACCATCCATGCGACATTGGAAGACTGGTGACATACGGAGGTGGCGGCTGTCATCGCGATGGCTTCAGGGACCTGAGTCAATGAACTACTTTGTCCTGGACCCAGCCGCTTCAACTCGTTTACCTATTTTGGATGATGTGGTTGCACAAGCAGCACATTGGTTCCAGAACTTGGATGTGACGGGTCTATTGTCTGGGCATTGAAGCCCAATGAATGGAGCCAAGACCGGAAGGTATTTTTTTTTCGCATGCACAAAAAAAAAAAAGAGAAAGAAAAAAAGCAAGTAGAGGGAAACACACTTGGCACAGACGTGGAGACTGGTGGGTGATCTTGTGGTGGGTGTGAGAGCGTGTGTAATGGAACTGGGGTGTTCCATGAGCAGATCATTCCGGGCCGAGTCTATTGGACCAAATGGGGAACAGCTGAGGGTTGGCTATGCCAGATCGGGGGAAGAAATCAAGCAAAAGAGAATCATACCACAACTATTTTCCGGTATTGACTTTGACTGGATGGCTAGAGATGGCACGCCCCTCCTGTGCATTGAGGGAAAAAGAAGAAAAAATATCAGAGATCCGGCGAGCGGGCATCCAGTATGAAGCGCGGTGTTGATACCAGGCTGTGATGGGCATGCTTACCGCGCCCTCTATGCCGGATACACCGACGCTGGCGACTAGACTGGGACTGGGGACAAAAATCAAAGACAATGGCGACGAGCGGAGGTCTGGACTGGAAGGCTAGGCTCATTCCATCGCATTTTCATTCCAGGCGCCCGGAGCACCGAAGAAGGTGTCAAAGTTCAGTCGGGCTTTGGGGGTTCTCTAGCCGGCTGAGGGGCTCGCCGAACGGGGCGGAAGGTTGCATGTGGACAAAGGAAAGGGGAGGAGGGCGACTGCCACTCTCGAAACATGCGCTGGCTTGGGTCAAAGTAAGATGGGTCAGCGACGGGAATGGAGCGCCTCTTTTGGGATGTGTTCCCAGGCGCTGGGTCGGCATGGCTGAGGCTAACCGTCGATGGCGGCGGAAGAGCTCGACAGCGAACAGAGCAACGACCAAACAAGTGCGAGGCGCGTGCTCTGGGGCGATCCACGATGTGCTCCAAGCCTGCCTACAGGCCCCAGTCCCCTAGCTGTCCAAGTTGGTTGAGCGTCACGGCGGGGGGCGTGCGGCAGCATTGCAGTTCAAGGATGGGCTTGGCGAGCAAGGGCCCTGAGGACTGGGACCAGGACTGCGACTGGGGGCCTGTCGTTGGTGATGAGGGGCTCTGGTGGGCGGCGAGGAGCGGAACAACTGAAAGTGTAAGCACTGCTAAAGTATCGTCCGCGTTGACTTTGTTGTGTCGTGTACATGAATGGAAACGAGAGTCCCGAGATTAGGCATGGTGAGAAGGGATAGTGGAGGGCCACGACGCACAGAGACTAGCCCTCCGGGCTAGCCTGTCCACCATCCGTGATCGCCATTTGGCTTTTTGCTTCTTTTTTTCCCTCTCACCCTGATCCCGATGCCAATCCTCAGTTGTGCGTTGGAGCGGGTCCTAGCACTCGAATCGCAACATGCAAATGAAATTTCGAGGTAGCCCGCTCTGCACATCTGGGGAATGCCACAAGGGGAACCCTTCCAAGTGGTCCAGCCCAGTCCGTCTACTGGTACCGCACCCCCTGGCCCCTACAGATGTCCAGGTCCCTGTCGTTGCAGCGCAACCTGCATGCAGCGCAGCGCAGCCTGCTCTGGGCAAACGGGTTATGGGCTGGAGACGGGGATCAGGGATGAAGAGTTTCTGGGAGATGGGGGACTGCTGGCCTCTTTTTGTTCCGGGTTTCTGCTTTTTTTTTTTTCGATTAAAAGGGTCACATATGCAAAATTCTTTTGCGCAATCTCGCATTCCCATCACTTCCAGGCATGCCCATCTTGCTCCCCTCACTTCCTTGCGTGCATAAGTCCCCATGAAAAAAAAGTTATATACTTCCCGCACCCACCCCTCCCCCATTTTCATCCTCAAGCTCCCACCCCCTCGATGCCTCTAATCTTGCTAGCTCGTATCTCACCTCCCAATCTGACTCTGCGGCATCCAATCTGACCCAACTTTTCCCGATGGAACCCTTCCCACGAGCTGTCGCTGAACAAGGGTGGGGAGCGGACCCTTGGGGCTGAGCACCCACCAACAACATTCTCTGAGACAAGAGGGAGGGGGAGAGAGAGCTGTGGGAAAGAAAAAAATGGATCCTCCTATAGCCCAAGATGGGAAAGCACGGGATAATGAGAGGGGAGAAAAGGAAGAAGACATATAGCCTTGTGCATATTGCATTGCATTACGCTCTGTGATTATCAAATTCCCCTGCTTTGTGCTGAAGAGCATGGGGGCGTCAAGGCAAAGTAAAATCACAGCCATATGAACTAAGGCCAAAAAAAACAAAAAAACAAGCATTGGACATCCCAAGCCCTTGGGTTCATGTGGAGCGTAGGGATATCGAGGTGACAGGAATGGTCGCGAGCGCCGTGTCTCTTTTCTTCTTCCTCTGTTGCCCTGCTTCTCGCGTCCGTTTGGCATCCTGATACGTTTTGTATTTTTATTTTATTATTATGATTCGTTTTTTTTTTGCTTGTGCCATCTAACCTCGTATGTGCTTCTTTTTTTGGGATAACTGCAGGGGGGAGAGTCAGTGTCGGAAGGTCTCCGATTCCGGTTACATGACTTTTCTTCCCCGAGAGGCTGAAGTGAGCGGAACTGGGCCAAATGTCTCTCGCTTTGTTGCTGCTTCCTCTGTCTTCCTTTCTATCATCCTTTTCTCTTCTTTTCCTTTCTTTTTCTTTTCGCCCTCGTATGACACATTGACACACCTCAGTCAGACTGGGGTTTGGCAGGCTTGGCCTATCTCCGACCTAGCCGTTGTGTCTCGTTTTTGACCACTGACCCGCCATCATCAGGTCCAAGACGAGACAGAAGAGACGAGCGGCCGTCCGTGTAAACAACTTGCGTAGCTGGGCTGTACATGTACATCGCCCACTTGGTGGGCATGGGCGACACCACCGTGCAGGAGGTCATGTTCTTGTATGCTGCAAGCGACTGGTTCCGAGTATTATGACTAGCCTCGTGAAGCGAGCTCCTGCCCCCCTGCTGACATGTCCGCTGCCGTGGATTCACAGCCAGCGTGAGCTTATCGATCCCTCTGAAACACAGGCCCATCTAGAAGAAGTAACTGGAATTCCCCAGTCTGGACGTTGGGGAGAAAAAGAAAAGGGCGGCGAGGAGAGAAAAGGAAAAAAACTTCGATTAGACGACGGGGGCTGAAGTCGGCGAGCTTATGCTGCAAGCATGGCGTCTTCGCCAAGTCTGAATGTATCACATTGTCCAATAGTCTCAACACTGGCAACCTCAGCCTTCACTCATTCTCATCATGATCCGTCTGCCGCGCAACACATCGTTCATGGCGTCGTCGTTGAGACGTCGTCCGGCGCCGTCCCCGTTGCACGGTAGCACGCCCCGCAGGAGCGAGGAGAAATAAGAGCCCAGCCTCCCGGGTCTCCCGTCACGGAGGACAGACAATCGAACAAGCCCAGCAGGACTGGGTGGGCTGGAATATGCGTGTTTCAACTCAGTTGCCGTTGCTTTTTGCGCGTGCAGGGCGCTCGTGCGGAAAGACCCCCAGCCTGTCAGCCAGCAGGTCAGTCCAGCCCAGACGGCCGACCATCCAGCTCGCCAGAGCTGTTGTTGATGTATGACCCATGACGCACCACTGCCTGTTTGCCTGCCACCACCACCACCATCGCGACTCGCTCCCCAGCGCAGCCAAGCCGAACAGAGAGCACAGAACACACAGCGCAGGGCAGCGCATGCTCAAAGGCATAACAGGCCAATCAATAAAAGGCTCCAGTCCGGCCCAGACCATATCCAGAAACCCCAAAAACCCAAGACCCGGACCCAAGGGACGACAAGGAAAAGGAAACAAGTAGGAGTGATTTGCGTGCCGTCTTCTGCAAGGCGTCCTAGCTTTCCCACGCACGCCCCGGTTCCCGATCTGGCCCAGCCACACAGCCAGAGGTGCAGGACTTGGGAAGGAGAAAAGCAGAGTATGGAGGTTTCGAGGACGAGCGTGGACATGGATGGGGTTAGAAAACGAGACTTGTCACTCTCCCGTGTGCGTGTGGCCCACAGTGAACAAGATTGAATGAATGTGTGCCCCGTGCTGTTGAATGGATGGATGGATGGATGTAAGAGACGCGCTCAAGGCGGAGGGATGACTGCCACATCCGGCTGTCGCTGCTTTGCTCAACCCACCCACGGCACACGTCGGTTGCCATTGTGCTCAGTCAGGTCATGTACACTGACCTTTGCGGCGACTCGCCTCGGTCCCCTCTGGTGTCGTTCTGGGTCTCATCCACACGTATTATCGTCTACTGTCGTGTTCTCGTTTCTCGCCGACTAATAGCTCGACGGATGCTCGCGCGCTCTCGCCGCTCTCGCGTGCACCAGAGCATACGCTCACGCCCCCTCCCAGAATCGCGTTGCACATCCCGTCCACCTCAGACGCTTCCATCCACTCAGTTGCCTTGTCACACATCCATCCATCCCATGCTATCCCATCGCATCCATTCCCTCCCCATCCTCGCCGGTTCCAGCTCCGGCGCCTTGGTGGGTGGGATAACTGCACAAAGAGAAGCAGGAGAAAAACTGATAGGGCCATTGGCCGTGGTGGCTGCCGCCGGATGCTGCAGATTACTCCAGCGCTGGGCCTTGCCGCTTTCGCTACTCTCCTCGGGACCTCTGCTCCACACCCATCTTCGAATTACAGGCGCTGGCTTCAAACTCATCCTCTGGCCGCCGCACCTGTGTCTGGGCCGGCCAAGGTTATGTGGACGATGAGGATGCAGAGTGAAGCAGCGTATATCCTGCACTGCGCAGGGTTGTGCATGCTCGCTCACCTCCCCGACGCCCAGCTAGTATTGATTGAGCAACAGCAAGAGAAGAAAAAGCAGGTGCGCACCCAGGCTCAGCAGCTGGGCCCGTAACCCTTCAGCCCTTCCAAGCTAGTCGATTTGGCGTTGGCGCCTTGGCCTAGAGATCCCGTCCCAGCAGGGTCCCAGAGGATGCGCTAACTCAAAAAGACGCCAAGAGCTCCTACACCCCCAGGGCCTGGGCGTGACACTATATCGGGGGCGTGCAGGCGGGCCCCGCGGGCAGGGGTGAGAAGGGTGGCGCCCTGGGTGTGCGCAAGGGTTTTGGGGAGTGGGTATCCACGGTGGGGTGGTGGGTGTGCGAGATGGCAGCTGGACCTGGGACTAGTACGGTCCAGCTGCTAAAAATCTATGGGAGTGGAGCGTGCTTGTAGGAAAGCAGAGCCCTCTGTATTGGGGCCCTGGAGCAGCCCTGGGAGAGGCCCCAAAAAGATATACATATTGCGCCAAAGACGCCTAAGGGCGCCACCTGGGACAGCAAACCTTATTGAGTCCTCTGCTCGACGACGGGACGATCCAAAACCACAGAGGCCCCCATTCAATCCTATTCATCCCACGACCCAAGAGCTTCGTGACTTTGCGACTCTTTCCTTCTTCTATACCCTCTCTCCCCAACCAGACCGGACCCGATCTGCCTTGGCTGGACTCTCATTGCACCTTCTTTTCTTTTTGACTTTGAGCTTGCCCCTTCCAGAACCCAGGTTTTTCCTCAGAGACGCCGATCGACGACGCCTCCTCTTCTGCCTCCTTGTCCGTGTATAATAGAAGAAGCTTTGCGATCCCCATCCAAGCCCGAAGCCCTGGTGTGGTGGTTGCCGTCATCAGCCCCTCTCGACGACCTCCAGCTCTTCCAGAAACGCCTTTCCCGGAAGCCATCACCGCCATCCTCGCCTGGCAACCCTGAGCCGTCCGCCTCCAACAAGGCTCTCTCGGACTTGAACATCCAGCTCGCATCTCTTGGCTTCAGCATTCCTGCTCCGACAGAGCTGTTCCGCTACCTCGCACGCTGCATTCGCCTGTTCCCGCAAAGCGCCTTGGTTTTGAACGACTGGACGTGTTGAACAGACACCGCAAACCCCCCCCCCCCCCCCCCCACCTACACCATCATCTCACTTCACATCACCACCACCAGCCTTTTTCTCCTTCTCCGCCCATACCCTCCTCAACTTGGCCGCGCAGAGAAGACACACTTCCGCAGGAGACTAGCAAACGCGATTGAGAAGGAGCAGCAGCACCAGCAAAGCACCATTACTCTCAGGAAGCACTGGGCAGTGGCATCCGCAAGCAACACCACAATCACATCCCGGCATCACGGTGCGCATTTGCCATGGAGGCGGCCACCAGTTTCTCGTCGCGCCGCGCTGCAGCCGGCGCCTTGCCTGCATTCTCTCTGCCTCCTCCCACCGCAGATGTTCCAAGTATGGCCAAATATCCCCTGTACCCTCCCCTCCCGGGCGACGCCCACGAGCCCTATCACAACTCCCTCGACTCGCCCCCGACTGGGCTTCCCTATCCGCCATCATATCTTCCCCTTCCCGGTCCCCTCCCCGAAAACCGCCGTTCCTCTTCCCCCAGTGTTCTGACCCCTTCGCCAGGAGCCAGCGACGGTCTGAGCCCTAGCCTCTCCAGCGTCAACACGGGAAGCTCCCAGGGCTCCCAGGCGCCTGCCGGCATGCAGTACTCGTATGGCGGCCACGTCCACGGATCATGGCCCGCTCCCGGAAACTCTTCGTATACCGTCAGCTCCGCGGCTCCAGCCCAGCCCTCAATCGGCCAGCACTTTGGTGGACGCTCCATGTACAGCCAGCCTGGCAGCATGCAGCAGTTCAACCACCCCCGAAGCTCTCAGTCGCCTGCCACGGGTGAAGGGCTTCCTCCTCCTCCCTACGGCGAAGTTCAGCATCCTTTCCAGACTCCTCTCTCCAGTGGAGGATCTGGCGGCCAGACCACCCCCTCAGGACTCTCATCCGCTCCTCAACCACCTCAGAGTGCCATTCTAAGCTCCCAGAACCCAGTTTCTACGCAACCCCCCACTCCTTCCAGCGCATCGGCTCACGTCGATTCATATACGCACACACGACCTCCCAGCACTCCGAGCTACTACACGGCCTCATCCACCCCCCAGCAATCCAACTTTCCGTCCTACGCTCCTCAGCCTTCTCCCACGCAACACTCACCCACCAGCCAAGGCCCTGTTTCGAGAGGCCTAGGGTCGCTTTCGGGCCAGCCGCAAGGACCTGCCATGGCTCCCCCTGCTCCTTATCGTTCATACGCCACATACCAGCCGCTACCAACCATGGGTGGATCCGTCATGACGAATATCCATCAGCCCGGGGGCCAGATGTCGATGATTCCCGGCATGGGGGTGCCCCCTTACGGCCACCCGATGATGTACGGCCACGGGCAACCCGCCCCTCAGTCCGAACGACCCTTTAAGTGTGATCAGTGCGTGCAGTCATTCAGCCGAAACCACGATTTGAAACGACACAAGCGAATTCACTTGGCTGTGAAGCCATTCCCCTGCACTTTCTGCAGCAAGAGCTTCTCCCGAAAGGACGCCCTCAAGGTAGGAACTTGGCCCGAATGCATAGTAGTAGATATGCTAATTCTGTACAGCGACACCGACTTGTCAAGGGGTGCGAAGGCAAGACCAGCGAGGGTGCCAACAGCACTGATGGCAATGGAGCAGAGCGCGGGGCGGAGGCAGATGAGACCCCGGAGCTAAAGAAGGAGCCATGAACATAATTTGAGGACGCGGGTTCATCGACGATGTCCGGTTTCGATTACGACCTTCCCAATCTGTACGCATGAGGAGCATGTTATGAATCCTTGGAGCTACAAGAGAAGGACGCGCCGAGGCCAGAAAAGCGATACCTTACGCGATACATAACACACCATCCACTACTATCGAAAGCAACAACGACCAGGACGTGTTAAAAAGGCGAAAGGGCGCAAACAGGAAGGGGAGATGCTTTTTTCTTTTTGGATTTACGGCGTCACGGGAATTAGTTGGACATATTCAGTGGAAGTCCTTGTAACGGGCCTTAAGGCTCTTTCGCTTTCTTTCTTATTCAACTTGTGAATCGACTTCATCACGGACTAGGGAAATTCACAGGAATCGGTTTTTTTTTTTATTATTATCTTTTGGTAAAGGGAATTTGGAAGTGCATCATCGTCAAGAGGGATTTGGTTTCGTTACCACGGACAGTGGGAAAAGGCCACGACTGGGATGGGATGGGAACGGAACGGAAGGGATCCAGGAGCTGGTGATGACACCAGCAGCAAGGACTTGTGGGATTAATTGTGAAATTTGAATTTGGCATGGTCTAGACGGGCATTGGGGTTCCCTGAACCGGATTTTTATGTTTGACTTGTTTTGCCGCCAAACCCTTTACTTCGATGTACTCTTATAAGTAGCCATGTTTTGGGAGGCCCAAACAGAAACCGGAAAATATTTGGACACAAAGCAACCTGAAGATGCGGAACCACAGTGAGAGGACAAACGCTACCCCAGAAACAGGGCACAAAACCTGGGAGACCCACGAGGCGTGAGGCTCGACTCGCAGAGCCAAAGCAAGACGTGAGTCGTGGGAGGCGCGATGTGGGCTTGGACCCTTGAGGAGGAAGGCCGTTTTAGGAACAAGCCATGGATGCGACGGCATGATACAGATGAGGAGCACGAGCCAGGGTTGGAGAGGTCAAAGTCTAGCGCAATACTTTTATTTTGTGCTTCTTTCACGCTTATTCTTGCACAGAAGGACTTGAGGTCAAGATGTGCGCCGTGCGCAGTCGATCCTGAGAGGAAACAGGAAGCGAAAGGATCAGAGACACGCGCAAAAACTGTATGGAGACGATCTCACAATGTTTACAGGATGGTCAAGTACATAAGCAAAAATAAGAGTCTTTTTTTTTATGTGTGTGTGTGTGTGTGTGTGCGGGCGTGTACTTGGTTGCTGCATGTCTCTGAATTCCACGAGATGGGAAAGACACTTGACATGGCCAGCGTCGCGGGTGATCTACAATTAGCCAGGGTACATGGCATGTCCGGGACGGACATCGGCATGTGGGGCCAGTTAGGGAAATACAGAATAGTGTTGGTGAGCGAGAGGGAAGGAGAAGGGGCCATTCCCCTCTCTCACTCAAACATCGTCGTCCTTGGGCATGGGGTGAGGGGGACACCAAGTTGAGTTGGAGTGACCGGCCCGGATTGGGCTCGCCCATCACTCGGGCCGAGTAGAGCGAGGGACAGATCGGAACGAGAATGAAGGGCGAAAAGAAAAAGAAATAATGATAATAAAGCGTGGTGGGCGAGGGGGGGAGCCAAAGGACGAGACATTCGGAGAAGACGCCTCCTAGTGCTTCTACGGTACTGGAGGCTTGCGCCCCCTTTCCACGAGCAGAGACAAAAGCGGGCTGAGGCTCTGGAAAGAGAGGCAGACAGACGGAGACCAGGGTTAGGATGCGAGACGCCTACGAAAGACATCAGACAGAGCAGGACAGGATCCTCTAGCGCGTGAGCCGACCCTAAAAGAGGCAGTCCCTCGAGATTTGATTCTGCCTTGCGCAGCGGCAAGCACAAGCAGCAGGCCTTTACCCCCTTGGCCTCATCCACCGGCAAGTGGCTTGCCATGATTGATGCCCGGTGCTATTTGTAGCGAGATGCTAATCATTTTTCGTTTTCCTCATTCACAGCCACCCCGCTACTATGGGATTTCTTTTTTCTTTGTACATATTTAATTTATCAATGACAAGGTTGTTATTTAACCTCGCTGGCAAGTCAGCGTGGTTAATTACGGGTCGACGACGCCAACGAGCAGAAGCGTGTGCGGGTGGACCAGGGGGGGTGGAGGGTAAGGGGGGGGTTGTTCCCCATACAATCACGGCAGTTGAAGTTTGGGCTGGGGGGGTGAGAGTGGTGGGTGAGAGTGGTGGGTGAGAGTGGTTGTGGTGGTAGTAGTGGTAGTCCTTTTTTTCTTGCTGCTGCTGGTCTGCTTGGACGACTACGGGAAACTGGGCTGAGGCGACCAGGGGTGTGCGAGACATTACAGCAGTAGCTTGGGGTGCGTTAAACCTGGCGACGATCCCGGGCAGCTGTGGGGAACTTGGGTGGACAAGGGGGGAGAGGGAAATGGGCAAATGAGAGGGCAGCTGGAATGTCGACCTTTTTAATAAAAAAAAAAAATTTAAAAAAAAACAAACGACTTGGTAAGATGGGGATTGAAGATTTGGGCGCGCGGCAAAACAATCACGAAGGAGAAGCAGTAGGAGAAGGAGAGATATGGGGGGCGTGTTGGAGAGGATGTCTCCGATTCCTTGTGTGACCGTGTGTGGGCTCTGGAGGATGTGATTGATGGATGTGTGCTAGATGGATGGGAATGCCCAAAGATTTGGAGATGTGGATGGGAATGGATTGTGGATAACCTGTCCTGGCTGCCATTGGGTTCAGATGGAGGTGGAGCACGCACTACGGCTACTGTGTGTGTAGGGCACGATATGAATCATTCATTGTCTGGTCTAGAGAAAGGGTTATCTGAACCCATCCATCGAGCGCCGTCTGCCGTCGCCGTACATGTCTGCCGCGGGGGCCATCTGGTTTGGCACACGCAGCATTCCTGCCCTGTACGGGGATGGGAGGAGGCGATGCCGAGACAGGCAATGCTAATACCTTGATATCTCTGTATTGGGTAACATGCCTGGGCTTAGTGTGCGGTGTCATCGGGTTTAATCCACGCGCCCGCCCGTATTTCACATCCTTCGTTCGCGGACGACGCGAGAGGCAAACGAACGGGCAGCAGGGTGTGAGGTTGAGAAGTGAAAGTGGGAGTGATGAAGGAGTGAGCGAGTGAGCGAGTGACAGAGCGCGTGCGCCGCAATTCCGCGCAAACTTTCAGCCAACCCCCCCCTCCAGCTAGCAGCGTCTATTGTAGCGTGAAGGAAGCACGGCAACGTCAAAACCCCAGGGATGACGAAGAGAGAGGGGAAAAAAGAAAGGAATGGTGGCAAAAACGGCTCCAGACCAGTGTGACCGGGCGAGTAGTCTGAGGACTCTTGACCGCACACGGAAGGCTGAGACGAATGCGAAGGAGCCCGCGCGCGAAATGTGAACATGGACCATGGACCTTGCACGCGCTGAATCAAGGAGCATGGGCCGTCGAAAGAATAAGCTGGAAAGGAAACAAAAGAAACGAAAACCCACGCCAAAGACAGCGGGGGGGGGGGGCAAAACCCACGCGCAGGGGGCGTGGGACGGCTTCTTCCTCTCCCAGCTGGTCTGGAACGGCGGAGGGCTAGCGCCGGGGGGCAGGAGGGGGCCGACGACGTTCTAGAGTTGAGCGCATCAGGCCAGGTGGGCGAGCTACACTCCCGTGGTCTTGGTTTTTGGCCAAGTCCACGACACCAGCCCAGAGCGACAGGGAAGACGACGAGTGGGCAAAAAGAAAAAAACAAACCCACAGAAGCCGCCTCGCGTGGTTGCGGTGCTGTGTGGCGAGCGGGTGAGGCGCGTTGGGGACCCAGAATTAAACGAAAATGAGGAAGAGAACACAATTAACGATTCCATCTCCTGCAGAACAAATGAAATCCATCCCTATCCCATCACATCAAATCTCCCACCCTCGGTCCTAGGGAGCTGCGATGTGGGACAACACCAAGAGGCTGGGATTGGTTTTCTCTCTTTTTTTTTTTCACTTCGACTGTCCCGATTTCCTCTTTTGGATGAATAAGAGAAAAAGAGGCGTGCGTACGTCCGTGTTGAAGTGCGGAGCTCGGCGATTAAAACCACCTTGCCTTAGTTCATTGCTTGTTTTCAGCTGAAAGGGTAAAATGCCCGAAATCAATAGTTGGACGGGAAATGTGTTAGCCATCTTACGATCACGGATGATGTGACGGATACACTATTCAAGCGCGAACCTGCACCTTGGACCCCCAAAAGAAGCTGAAAAAAAAAAATAAGTATGCGATGCTAATGCCAGCGCCCCGCGATGGTGGTGAAAGCGTTGGTGCTTTGGGTCAGCGGCCATTGGACGCTGTACGGGGATGGTCCATGCAAATGGACAGCTTCGTGATCATATCATATGTATGGGTTTTAACCCATTCAAGAACTTAGAGCTTTGTCTAGGTGAGAGAGGGGGCGAAGCGAATCAAACACGACAGATACATGGCATGTTCGAACAGAAACAAGAAGAAAAAACAAAACTCCCAAAGGATTGACCCTGTTCCTTTCACAATGACAGCTCAACACCGGCCAACTCAATGACAGCTGCTGTCGGTCATGCCTCCCTCCATCCAATTTGCATCAGGCTGGCTGTGTTTACGCACACACCGCCAAGGACTCATCATATCAACATCAGCAGAGCGCTGGTATGCATGTACCATGCCCCTACGGAGGCTTGCTTTTCCCTTGCCCATGCCTCTCCTCATCCGCAGCTACACTAACAATCAATAGTATCAAGCACCTCGAGACGCACAATTCTTTCCCACACGGTTCCCCCGCTCACGCCCGAGTTCAGCTAGGCTTGGGGTCGCCGAATCAGCCTTCGTTGACATCATCACCATCAGCTTCCTTGGCGGAATTGCCCACGCGCACCATGTGGCCGCCTCCTCCTCCACCCCCCGCCTTTGGGGACCATCCGTGGTGGTCTCATCCCATCCCGTCCCCTCGCCCTAAGCCCAGTTTCTGATATTGCGCCTCTCGCCTCAAGCATCCCACAGGCTCCCCATCCATGCATGTGGCTTTTTCGGCAGCACACGTTCGCACAATCCCACCACCACTACCGCCAGGACCCTGTGAACAAGGAAGGTTTTATTGGACCACAGGTTTCTTCGGATTTAACGCTTGGCTTTGATCCTTGAATAGAACAAAGGCGGTGGCAGTGGTGGCGATATTGGCTGGTGTATTTGTTTGCGATAAGACACAGGCAGTTATCTTACTTTGCTTTGTCTCACTTGCCGCTGCCTTTAAGTGGTTGACTGGGTGTAGCCTGTTTTGGAGGTCGGATCTAGTGCTCCGGCGCCCAATCGCCTGCCTGCCGCTTCCACATCCAGCCGCAATGCAGCGTGGTGTTTGTTTTACAGAAATATCTCAAGGTTGCCGGCGAGGCTCGGCTTTGGGAATGGGATGGAAGGAGGGGAGGGTCTGAAAGGGGGTGAGGCCCGCAGGGATGGTCGAGGGCATGAGAATCTGGGCTTGGGAACGACAGAGCTTGAGGTGAGAAGGAGGCATGTCATCGTTCGTGGCCAATGGCAAGTTTTGACGACCCAGGAAGCGACTTTCATGCAGGTCTCATTACGAGCTTACCTGCCGGAATCCCCTATTCGGCATCTACATCCCCCGTCAGGCTCTGGAACACTGCCAAGGTATTCGTTGGTCTCGGTCTTCTGACAACTGCACGGCTCCCACTAGGCGAGTCCTCACGTCCGGACGCCTTCCTCCAGGACCCTGCCCTTGCAGGCTTGCTGTTGGCTTGCTGAGCCCACGGACCCTGCCCTGCCCTGCCCTTCCTGCGGGCCGCCACCTGTGGCCATGTGGTCCGACCGAACCACACGACCATGCACACACCGGTACAGAAGAGAATCGAGGCTTTCCCCGGGCGAAGGGGCGGCAGCAATAGGGGTGTTCCGAAAACCGGGCAACGCGTAGGACAGAGCTGAGCCTTGACGGCGGGTATCTGTGCCACAAGAATGAAATGGCAAGGATGGGATCCTATGGCAATGGAACATGGTCCCCATCTTACGGGTGTAAGTGTAGCGGCACCATGGCTGACAGAGCCTCTTGGCACGGCAGCGTGCGCCGGGCTCCATTATCGGGATGTGTGACTCCAGGGAAAAGCTACTGTACCTTGACTTGAGCTTTTTTTCTTCTTTTGCTTTTTTTGGTGCAACTCTGCAGTTGCACAACATGTCTTGGTGTAGACTTTTTTTTCAGCTCGACCACCAAATATGCTTGCAGACGAGTGCGATAACCCCCGGCATATGTGGCGTTGGTCGGTGCTGCGAACCGACCACTGCCGACAACCAACAGCGTATACCTGTGCATAAGTGCTCGAAAGGCGCTGAAACATGTGCCCAGCAGTCAAAGGGCATGAATTTTTTCACCTCCGAGCCCTCGGTGCCGTGTGGTTTTCAAAGAAAGGTGAGAAAACGTTGGGCGAAAAATACCAACCTTTTTTTTATGTTTGAATGTAGAACCCCGTTATCTGGGGGGTGTAAAACAACATACTATGAATGCGGACCCGAGGGGGCCGAGATACGCATCAAGTGCATGTCATAGAAGATGTGCGGTGCGGTGCGGTACTACGTCAATACGTTCTCGGTACGATTAATCATGGTGGCCTTGAAGATTATAGTTTCAATAATAGTCTGCGATACTATAAGATTACACTGTGGGAATACTAGCGGCTTGTCAGTGTAGTCGCACAGGTCAAGTATTGGCTCCGTGTCTGAGGTTTAATCGACGACAGAGGTCGCCAAGGGACATGCTGCCATTCGTACCCAGCAAGCTAATCAGGTAATCTCTTCCTCTCTTGTGCAGAATTGACTTGGGCCCGGCTTGCATAGGAAGATGAGTCTTGGTACCCTGTGCGGAGTGGCCCAGGATACAACCCGTTATTTGAAAATTGCGGCAAGAAGGATTGCTCCTGCCGATGTGCAGATGTGCACACTCACTGAGTATGGAAATTGCATCTCTGATGAGGCTTGTCTCATGACTTCAGGTGGTCCAGATATCACGGGTGTGAGCGCGCCCACGGCCAAACCCCTATTCTCTACTCCTTGCTCGTTGGTGTAAGCATGCTTCCTATGCATAAGTTCAAAGGCATGGGCTTTCCATCTTGGCCTCGAGCTTGTCCGTTCGCCTAATGTGCGAGCGAAGGCGCTTTCCTTGGGACGCGGCGCGTGCAGTGTTTCAACACTGCCTCGCAATTTAGGGGCCTTTTTAGAGATGGTCACCGCTGCAGCCACAAAGACTGCGACGCACGTCAGGTCAGGGGAGACAGTGCACAAGGCCAGCAGTACAGGAATCATGCTGCTTGCAATTTTCAGCATAGCAGAGTGCTCTAATCTCAACTCAATTCGCAACTTGGTGCCGTTTTTACTTGCACCAAAGCCAATGACCAGCTACCCTATGCTCGCCGCCCACCTGGCCAAGGTATTCTCTCTGGTCCTGAATATTACCCGCATGTTTGAGGACACTGGTCAAGTACCTTTTTAAGAGACAGGGTTTTTTTTTAAATTTCCTTTTCTTTTTGTATTTTCCCTGGTGATCTGGTTTGCATTTTGGGTCAGTGGATACAGATGAAGATTGAAATCCCCGTGTTTGGATCCTGCGTTTCCTGCCGAAAACTGCCCATGAGTTCCGCATATTGAGGGAGGAGACCCAGGGTCCTTGTGACTGTGATAGATTTCGGACATTTCACTAGAATTTCTAGCTCGTTATTCGATAGAATGAAACGAAAAACATTATGCGCCGCTTGTTTCCACCCAAAATGATATATGTGGCCGTAAGAATGCGTCATCCTAGATCTATTTGGTGAAGTCGCAAAGCTGGCTTTGGCTGCAGTTGAATAACGATCAAAGGTGTCTAATCCTTGCCAAGACTACACGACTAGAAAGTTGCGCTTGCTGATATAACCAAGTGCCACTTGATTTCTGGCGGGATCAACACCGATGATATGTCTAAGCGGGTTGCAAATGCCCATGGACACCCATCTACGGAAATAGACATCCGCAGCCCTCCTTTAGGCAACTGAAACGATCTAGAGATATCTCCGAGCATCTATATTCAATCTTTGATTTCCAAACCTTGTTCAGAGAGAACATGGCAGAACTGTACAAGCCGAAATCAAGGAGCGATACCCTCGTTGGACCGCCCGATCCTAATCCCAAGACCCGAAGGGATATTGAAAAAATACTTTGGTCACTGCGAATTGGAAAATAGAAGCGCCAGGAGTTGACGCGAGAGCTCGCTGGCTGTCTGGACCAGGTGTTTAACCATTTGTCATTCTTCATCACTCTCGCGGCTCTCTTGTCCTTCTGGAGCCTTCGTCTTCTGAAGGCCCCGGACAGCGGATCTCATGGTATCCTCTGGAATTCTTTCGCTGACACGTCTTAGTATTGCATCTTACAAAGAGGCTGCCCTTTTTGTTAGGATTTCCTGGCGTGGTGGGTGTGCCTGGCACACTGGGCCAGGAGGTGGCAGATGTATTGTTGCAAGATGTCGTGTGGAAGGGATGCTAGGATATCGATACGACAGCGGTTTTCTGATCAGTCAGCTCCTTCATCTGTAATCATTTTGGACTTTTGGAAGGAAATATATATACAGTGCAAGATTATATTTACTTTGAGGCGAAAGAACTCCTCTTCACGCAGACTCTGACGCGCTTTTATCTTTTGCGATTTGGAAAAACCTCCATGGTTTTTGCGCACTCTTTTTTTTTCTCGCCCCTATTGGTAAGCATCTATATCAACGAATTTTATGACGTATGACCGCTAGGCCATGGCAATCTTTGCGTCTTATTGGAAGCTGATGTTATCAGAGTCACGCATACAATTTGGGTCACTTTGGAAGACGCATTCGTTGGCATGCATAATCTCTGGCCTCACCAGGAATCTATCGATCCATCTGGAAGCCCGTGGTCATATATGGGCTTCAGGTCTCCTTGGACGCCGTGGGCAAGTACAGGCTTCAGGCTGCAAAGCTGTAGGGACATTAACGTTTAATTGCCCTAACCCAGATAGCTATGAACTCTGGGTCCGAAGTTATTTGAAAAAAGCTTTCCGGCAAAGCCAATCATGTGAAGGAGCAGATGCACTGTATTCGTGCTGCCCGATTCGAATTCAATCACTGCGTCATAGGGCTCGAGGATTCACCTTCTGCATCGCTCTCATGATTGCTTTGCGCGGAAATATATTGTCAAGGTATACAGAAGCAACCAACCCAGCCATTTCTCCCTAACTTGAACTCGAATATGCAAACGTCCTGCACTCGTGTTTGAAAAAGAAAAAAAAAAGAATCCACATGCACAGACCCACATGTCGCAAAATTAATTTGGATACGTGGGAGAAACCAAGGCCAGTTAAGCTGTCGCTTGTCGGGGCCGATACAACTTTGAAAGGTAGCAGGAACAGTGTTGTCGCTGTTCTTGCCAGAGCTAGAACAAAAGGTACTTCAAATATGACCGGCATAGCCAGTGTCCCTTCTTTAGACTTGTCGTGAATAGCGCACGAAATACCCAGGAAGAGTGATACGGCGGGGCCAGTACAGCAGGGGTCTCAATGATGTGTAGTAGAAAGGTTGATCTCTCATTATCTATCTGCCCTGGTAACGGGCTCTTATATGCCTTTCAAGGATGCCTGAGCTCCTTTTATTTCTTCAGAGAACCAAGAATCTCGGTAGAGTTTCTGACCCTTGCCCTAAGTTCTGCCCAATGTCATTTCTCAGAAGATTTTGAACGCAAATCAAATAGACTTTAAAACCGGGTTGTATTTAGAGGTGAAAGGGTGTCGTCAGTATCTTGGGCCATAAATTCGGTGGCGGGTTGATTGGATTCTTTCAGATGCAAATATGTCTTTTGTCTTCGCCCACCGTCAAGGCATTCGTAACATTGCATAGCTAGTCCGGGCATGTAGACGGCTCTGGGAAGGTTTTCGTAATAACACTCCACCAGCATGTATTTGATACGGATGCGTAGAAAACCATATCCTTTTTTCGGAGGCAGTGTTTTTGCAGCAACACTCAGTCGATTTGGATATTTCGAGATCATTTCCCACAATTAGCAGGATCAATGTCGAAAACAGCACATGATTGAAATGTGTGCCAGTGGATATAATCCAACTAGAATAGTGTGCTATCAATACCTTCAGGGTACTTGCACCTGTGTTGTGTTCGTCACCCCCTTTGAGCGTCTGCATACCCTACAGAAGCTCCGCCGTCCGACCATCCATATCCGCGACCATGTTGTTGATTTTTAATCAACCCAAAAAGTATTAAATTCTGAATTTTGCCCATTCAATGGAAACATGGAAGTCCACGAATTTTCTTGAAAGATGCCCCGCTAGCCCACGACTGGAACTTTTTCTTCCGCGGATGGTCGCAGGTAATGCTGGGAGAGATTAGCAACATGGTCGAAGCCGCAGTTTTAGTTGCGACATAAGACCCCGGTAAGTGATCTAGTTTTCGTTATGCCCGGATTGGGTCTTCACACGAGTTGATTCGTCACTACTAATGACCTTGCCAAGTACACCAGCATGAACGTTGCTTTGCAGTTCGTACTATGTACAAGTCAACTGGCTTCTCATCATTGAATAAGCGAGCCTTGGTACCCATGTTAAGCTGAACACTGGGTTCGTATCTGCCTTTTATTACAGTGTCGAATATTATGTTCATGAACTCTAATAACCAGTAAGAGGAGGGGTATCTAGTACAGGAAAATCCCAAGGATATAAAATCCTTTCGAGGCTTCATCATCTATGTATTGATTCCTCGCCTTGAACCACTCTCTTGCTCTCATCTTGCAAACCTTCTTCAAACAACCTTGCCCACTTGGCTGCCAATTTTGCCATACTCCACCCCTCAAGTCCCTTGATATGGCCATGGCGTTCCCGCAATTCTACTGCCACAGATGTGATCAACTTTCCTTCAAGCCCACACGGGACAAAGCGCGCCCAGGGATTAGTCTCCTCGGGGCCAGTCACAGGAATGTCAATGTTCAGCGCAATGCCTAGTGAGGTGACGTACCGTCTGTGATGTACCCCCATGGCAGCGATCTTGCGTTCCGGCTGTCCTTCAAGCGTAGGTACCCAGACGCCCGGCTCATCGCGGGTGGTGTATGACTCCAACCCGAAGACGTCCGCGAGGAGACGACGGGTTGTGGCCTCAAGATGGGCAGCATACGACGTGACGCCAAAGTGAGGATATAGGGCCGAATGCATGTCTATGATGGGCCAAAATACAAGTTGTCCTGGCCCATGGTACGTTGTCAAACCACCACGAGCCGTTTCGCGGATGTCTGGAGTAAACGATGCTTCGGGGATGGGATCGGAGCGATCGAGCAAGGCAACCCGCAGGGGGGCCTTGAGTCGAGAAGACTGATCGGCCGTGAGGGCCGATTGGCGACGGCCAAGGGTGATGGTTGGCGTGGGCTCGAATGTGAGGAGATGGGGACGTGGAGGATCGGCTTGATCGTCGACAGGGAGGCTCTTCCAGGCGAGATGACTGCTGCGGAGCGCTTCCTGGGCGGATTGGGCGGCGTCATAAGGAACAAAGCTACCTGGGCCGGGACCGTTGAGGTGCTTGTGGGTGGTGAGTGCGAGCGGTGGTAGATGTTCATGGTGGGTAGCCGCCGAGGTGAGCCATCTCGGGGCAATGGCGGCGCAGCGATAGGACGCTCCGTGTGGTGCATGAGCTCCGGAGAGCATGCGCGGAGGGAGGCCGGGTCTCGGAACGGAGAGGAGCCGCGTCGGGGGCTGTAAGCGCGGCGGCATGGTGGGATGGTTCGGGGAGGGGTAAAAGACGGAGATTGGATGGATGGGGATTAATCAAACTCGCGGGCGAAAAACAAGCTTGGGCTACAAGAGCTGGTCGTAGCGCCAACCGAGAAGCAAACTTCTGGGCTGCGGAGTGGCTTGCCGAGCGGCAAGGATCGGCAATGTGCGTAAAGTGAAGGTGAGGTTTGCATCTCTGGTCCCACGAATTGGTGTGGGGCAGGCGACGGCCTAGTGCGGATGGTGACGTCGGAGAAACTAGGGCACAGAGGAGCCAAGTGAAGCCACGAGCAAGCAAGCGGATGAAGATGGGCAGCGCCGTCGCGGAGAATCGTCATGGATCTGTTAGCGGGGGATCTACCGACTAGGCGCTCTGCAATTTTGATCCGTCGAGCGTTGTACAGCTCATGATGCTCTGGGAATTACGCAGCGTTGGGGTGGCGCAGCTTAGCACTCTCACTGATGGTATTCTGCATCTGGGCGTGTGTTGGCCGATGCAGGCGTCGCAATGGTTCAATGCTGCAGCAGGTCTGGGTTGTTTTGATCAATTCTGGTGGCCGTGCGACTGCAGAACCATCCATCTCTCGACCAGAATATCCAATTAATTCTATTATGTGCGAGGGGTGTTGGAGAGGGAGCCAGGAGCCAGGGAGAGATGAGGATGGACATGGCACTAGGGCTGGTGTTGAATGAAGATGTGTGACGAGACAACTGCCGTCCCGTCTATTGCTCAGGTCGTCCGTCGGTATGGAGGGATTGGGCCGAGTCGATATTCCGGATCTCAGTTCCCCCGAGCCTTGGCAGCATTCAGCCTCCATGTGGTCGCGGCCTCGTGAGGGGACGAAGGCGATGAGCTGTCACGACCAACGAATAAAAACATGGGAAAAACTAAACGAAACAGAAGAAGGCTTCTGCACTAGGCCGCATTGTGATAGTCTCGACAATTGACCGCACCGCTCCATGAATTTTCGCATCTCATGGTCTGGTGCCTTAGCTGTGTCGCAGCTTCCGTTGTGTCGTCATCGGCCGTGTGGGACCTTGGTCCTCTTTTTTCCCACGGCAGTTGGGCTGATGTGTGGGTGTGAAGGTGAATCTCCCCACTTTCGCCAATGCCTGGGGCCATTGCTGCTGGACGACCCGCCAGGCATGCCTTGTTTTTTGTTTTGTATCATTTTTCTTCTCTGGTTCTGGCTCTGGGTCGGGCGCCGAGGATTGTGGGTGGTCTCAGCTGGGGTGGCGCGTACATCCGTGTCGTCTCCCTCAATAGTGTGCGCAACACCAAGGATGACTAGTGATATTGCCGTTCGATAAACCTGATGCATTCCATGTGACCCTGGACCCGGACCTCTGTTTGTCGCGATAACTGCCCTATGGCCTTTTATTTTTAATTTTATTTTTACTGGAGTTGTTGCCGAGGAGGGCATCCCCCCCTCTCGCCCACCACTGATGGTTTCATTGGCTTCTTTCGTTTTCCTTGCATGGCCTTATTTCATCAACAAGAGAGACACATCATCCCCGAAGGCCCCGCTTCCCGTGCTCGGCCCTGGCTGACTGGCTGCTGCTGAGGTGTCTGAGACAGACCCTCCACTAGCTCGGACCGCACCAGAGATCGCATCCTAGTCTGGCCACCCAGAAACCCGCCCTAGCCCGTCGGTACGTCCCAAGCTTACCTGTGGAGGGAAGCTCCTACGTAAACCAAGCTCCTCCCAGATCAACGAGCTCTGGCCTAAAACGACTAAAAAATCAAGGAACCGCCCGTTTCTTCCTGCTCTTTCGGACCTTGACCCTCATCCTTTCTTAATACTAATCCTCCTCGCCCTCGCCTTCCCCTCCGCCTTGATCGTCATCCCCATCCTCATTCGTCACTCCGTCATAACACTCGAATCCCACTGCCTGTTTCCTCCCCTGAACTGGCAAACCGGCCATCACTTCAAACATTTCCGGCCGATCATCACCTTCTTGGAGTGCACCATTGCCTGGACGCCTACATCAAACAAGGCCACCAAACAAAAAAGAAAAGCCGCACCAGTGCCTACTTAAATACTCGACTAGGGTGTCCTCGCCAATTGCTCGTTCCCGTAACGGCTGGCTCTCTTTGTGGCACTATCATCGCATCGCAAAGCAGCCTCTTGAGGTGCAGCGAATTGATGATTCGATTCAACAAATAGCTTGGCCCTCGCCGTTTCTTGAATTCGACACAATAATCGTCTCGCCATGTCAAAGAGTACGTGACCTTGGCTCCATCCATACCCTCCATCACGAGATCTTCGCCGCATCGCATCGGCTCGTCTCACCACTTCAGAGCTCCGTTTTGTACTAACAATGCACCCCAGACGCGCCCCTTGGCCTGGCGGGCATCGTCCTGATGGCTGCGTCCATCGTCTTGCTGTTTTTCATTATCCTGCCAGGTGTTACAAATACTTCGCCTCTCAAGAACACCTACTTTCTGCGCGCCGATACCCAAGGTATCACTGGTGCGCGCGACGTCACCCAATGGACTTATTTTTACTTCTGTGGCGAGGACAATAACGACTGCGGAAAGGCTCGTCCTGCACCAGCTTTCGGTCGCGCATGGGACTCAAACGCTCGTGATGCACCTGACCAGCTGATTGGTGGCCATGGCGGCGGTACAACCTCGACCAAGTTCTTCTACTTGTGGCGATTTGGCTGGGTCTTGATTCTCATCACCCTCTTCTTCGAGATTCTCGCTTTCTTCTCTGGTTTCCTCGCTTGCTGTGGTCGTCTGGGCTCTGCAATTTCAGGTCTCATATCCTTCGTCGCTCTCTTTTTCTCATCGGCCGCCATGTCGCTTATGACGTATGTACCTCTCTTTCAGCCACTTGAGCTTATCCAGCAGCTAACACCAATCCTTTTAGAGCCACCTTTGTACTTGCCCGCAACGCTTTTCAGTCTGCTGATCGCTCCGCCAAAATTGGTACCTACGCTTTTGGCTTTGCCTGGGGATCCTGGGCCGCAGTATTCCTCGCCACTGTCCTCTTCTGCCTCGGCAGGCGCAAGGAAACGCCCTCTGCTGGTGGTCGCTCCTGGGCCCCGCGTCGTAACCGCAGTGTCCGCAGCCACACCTATGAGGGTCGCCGCGTCAAGGACGATTACTCGTAGAGGGAGAAATTTTCTTTGACTGCGAAACCTGCCGAACAATTTGAGCGCGAGCGCCCATTGTCCCCACACGAGTTTGCCGTGGACGGCACCTTTGACGACAATGAGACTTCGGAGGAGAACCTGAACAGCGACGGCAGTGAGAGCAGCATGATCGAAGAAAGTCCGCGCCGTGTTGCGAGCGAGGATCAATCTATTAATGAGACCGGGTCGGAGTCGATGAGCCTGAGTGAGATTGACAATGACAGCAGCAGTTTGGACTTCAGCACGATCACAACAGCTGGAAACGGTGTTGAGGGGAGAGATGAGGAATAGCCTGGTTCCTGTACGCAGACCCTGCTGCCTTTCTGACTAATTTGTTGGCCTTTGTATATGCTATTTCTGGGCTTGTACGGGAAAGCTTTGTGTCGTTAATATGGATGTGTCAAGTTTAGAAGGTTAAGGGTGATGGAGCCTTGCGTGAAATATTGTCTAGTAGCCAGTCGCCTTACGAATTCACGATATCAAAGAGGTTGTTTGCCTGATGCCAATCTGGCTGCAACGGTTGGAGACATGATCCCTCCCTGATGGCTGATTCAATGTAGACTGAAAAACTGGGGTCGATCTGGGAAAGTTCCACAGGGCTGCCTTATACAATCTGATAAACCGTTTCTGACCTGGGCTTTTTTTTCCTCTCTCACAAACGTCCATGTTGAGCCTTCGACATGGTTAATCCTTGCGCGGCTATTGCTAGTGTGGAGAGGGCACCCTGCTAGTAGCACCAGATGGATGTCACGATTTCAAAAGGAGGAACAGTCGATTTTTTGGGGGTCCCCACTGGGTCAATAACGTCTTCTCTTCTGTGTAACCAAGCTTAGATAAGTTGTCGTCGTTGACAAGAAACCCCCTCCTCCCCCGCCCATTCTTAAAACCCACAAACTTGCCGTGTCTTTAGTTGCTCATATCACTCGTCTCACACGCCTCGTCCCATGCAGTAGACATGAATAATAATAATAACAGAAGAAATTGTTGAAAAGCCAAAGGTCGCCCTCAAAGCTTGTCTTTGCCCTTCTCTTTCCTTTCATCATCATATGCGTACACCGAGAAAAATAAAAAATAAGACCCACAATCAAAGCATGAAAGAAGCCAGAAAAAAAAAGATTCTTCCTCCCTTTCCCTTCTCTTCCTGTCCCATCCCATACCCCATCCCAATGTCCAGATCCGCATTCCGTTATGAGGGAAAAAAAGAAAGGTTAAAAAATATTCCAAATCCCGTTAGTCTTTGTTTCCTGTCTGGTTGGCCAAAACCCAAAAGAGGTTTCTCGTCTAAAAAGAGGTTCATCCCAGCACGTGTACAAGGGGTAGGCAATTTTTGCAAGAAAATAACAGGAGAGGAGGATGCAATGAGAGAAAGAAATCGAGAAAGAGGTAAAAATAAAAAAGATAAAAGAGGGAGAGGGAGAGGGAGAAATGGAGGGAGAATACCAAGTCGAGGCAAAAGACTGGTATGTTAACAACGCCTCTCAGCCCATTCACGAAGGGTTGGGTTGGGTTGGGTTGTGGTGTATTGACCATATCAAAAATAAATCAGATTGGCAAAACATACTGTCCAACGTCGCCGTGCGATGTGAGGTGAGGTGAGAGCAAACGATTGGAACTTTTCAGCACTCGCCAATCACCAATCAGATGCCTGCTCTGTTGGCTTCTTTTAGAGGAATTAGGGTCTCCCGCCATGGGGCCACTGTATGCAGTCCAGGCGGTGCATGGCTTGCATGGGGCCCAGGATTCGTTGCTCTGTTGTCCTCTTGGCGCCTCAACGTAGCTGTTGTCCCGCTCCGATAAGTGGACTTCCGATGGGGCTGACGCTATCGAGGGGTGCGGCATGTAGGGCTGGGCGCGAGGAACCACTGTTGTCCAGGCCGTCCTCCTTGCGCTTGAGCACCTTTATGACCCACTCGGCCACTTCCGCATCCTCGGTAGTTGAGCCGAGATCGATCTTGCCGACCGCCTCGGCCACCTTCTCCGCCTCTTCGCCCTCCTCGACTTCTTCGGTAATCGTCTGGGGTTTGGTGAACTCTTTGAGCCAGGAGTGCTTCAACAGGTTGGCGTATGTGGGTCGCTTCATCGGAATCTTGTGCAGACAGCTCTTGACAAAATCTTTGGCGGACTCTGAGTAGCCTTCCTCGGGCATAGCTGGTGGCTCTCCCTCAACAATGGCCTAAGATGTCAAGTTAACGCGTGTTCACACAATATGGTAGTAGTAAAATTTCCAAGTAGACTTACACTCAGCTGGCTGAAAATTGTCGATGACACCTCAGGGGGGTAAGGGTAAGCGCCCTTAGCACATTCGATAATGGTCAAACCCAAACTCCAGACATCGCTTTGGACGCTGTAGGTGCCATCGCCGTTGCCCGCAGGAGCGAAGCCACCGCCCGAGATTCGCTCAGGGGCCATGTAACTTTGGCAACCAATGTTTGTTCTGGCCTTGCTGGCAACGAGGTTGCCGCTGACACCAAAATCACAAATTTTGACCTGGCCGCGGGTGTTGATCAGGATGTTTGTTGGTTTGACATCGCGGTGAATGATACTGTGATCATCCTTGAGTGTTTTGAGGCCCATGACCGTTGAATATGTGATTTTTCGAAGCACGTTCTCGGGAATGCCACCGTTGTACAGCTTGTCGATGGAACCACCGTCCATGTTTTCGATGCAAATGTATACCGCACCCTCCTGGAAGAAAGCTCCGTAAAAGTCAATAATGTACGGGGATACACATTCGTGTAGAATGACGAGTTCCTTGAGAATGGTGGTGAATTTGGCATCGTCCAACTCCAGCCGCATTTCCTTCATTGCCATGATTCTTCCTGAAGTGCCGTCCTCGACTAGTGTTGAATCTGGAGACTCCTCTGAGGATCTGATCGGTGACGGGTCCGAGTGGCTGTGCTGAACGGGTACTGGCTTTCCGGCCAAACCTTGGCCAAACCGGGGAGCCCTGCGCTTTGCGTGCCTGACTTTGTATACAGTTCCGTAGTTGCCCTTTCCGAGCTCAGACAACACCTCGACCTCGTCAAGAGAAATGCTGAAAGTCTGCCCATTGGCAAAGTTGACTCCAGTCCTAGTGATTGTGGCAGCACCGTCGAATGTAACCCACCCCTTTTCTGTGTCAATGTACTTCTTGAAGTCGTCCATCTTAGAGCCGTGACCAGTTCCGTTGGGCTTTTGGGGAATAGGGTTGCTGGCAGACATAGACATGTCTGAGAGTTTGGGGGCATTCGCTCGCCGCATTCCGGTGGGTACTGGGCTTGTTGTGGTAGCACTGATATCGGACAGCTTCATGGCCATGCCTGGCCCTCTTCTCTCACCGAGCGACTGCTTGGGTATTACGGGAGCAGAACGAGGATGCGGAGGAGTTGGTCGTTGCATAGTTGGGGGCATTCGCATGTTGGGGGGGAAGCCGTTGCTCATGCTGCCAGTCGGTGACTGTCCTGCAGGCGACGTGGGACTTGGAGAAATACCCTTCTGCAGCCGTTGCTGGTGTAGAGCCCTCGCTTTCGCCATGATGCTGTTGTCCATGCTTGCTCCTCCACTACCGACAAAGCTGGACGAGGTCTGGACGGGGTTTCTGGCCTTGCCTAGAATACCAAGGGCGGTGGAGTTGGGGTTCATATTGCGCGGATCAGAAACGGATCGCAAGGAGGGCATTCGCTTGGGAGCTTCATCGGGGCTATCAGGTCCTTCGAGCGGCGTGCTGGGTTCTGAGGACTCCTCAGAGCCCGGGGACGCGGGAGTCGCCAAGTCATTCATATGGGGCGCATCGCCCGGCGTGACCGGGGCAGCGTTGGAGCTCATGGTGAAGCTGCGAAGTGAGATGGTCTAAGGTAGATGTGGGTGTGTGGGTTTTTAGCTAGCTGGAGGTTATAGTATGACGGCGTCGACGAGGGAATAATCGGGGTATGGAAGTCCAAGTCCGGTGAGTGAATCGGTGGACGAAGAGCGATCGGTTCGATGCGCGCGAGGACAGCGATGGCGGGGAAATCGGATGGTGCGATGTTTTTTTTTTTTTCAAATAGTTAAAATGGAGTCTCGCAGCGGGCGGTCAGGACTGCAACAGGCGACCAGGGCCGTTGGAGAATTGAGATCGCAAGAGTGATGTTCTGATACTTTTGATATTGGGTGGATAGCCTGAAACGGCGGGGTGCGTAAATGCAAAACAGTGCTTTTCCTTTTCCTTGCAGAGGGACCGAGAAGCAAGGCCTCTACCTCATTGCCACTCGGGATGACAAGAGAGAGAAGAGGAGGGAGAGCGCGCGAGAGGTCGGACGGAGGAGGATCGAAGAGGCGTCGTTGTGGTCGGCGACGGCGGGGGCGAGTGCTACGTGCTCGTTCTGGTTGAATTGGAGCTGGGCCTGAGAGGGCGGCGTCGTTAGGTACAGGATGCAGGAGGGAACAATTGGGGCCGGTTTAGGCTCATGGGCATGAGAGGCAGTTGCAGCGTGGCGGGAACCGTACCAATACTTTTCGTCGCTCGAGATGCCGGTGCGGATGAGCTGCAGCAAACCGTGCGAGGCAATTGATTCAACGACCCATGCGATGCGGCGCCGCTGCTGTGCTTGGATTCGGTGCGATGCCGAGCTGTGGCCAGGCGACGGACTGTAGGCGAGGGCTGCGGGTGCAGCAGTATGGTACGGCCGACGTCGTCTGGGTGCTTTGTATGCGTCTGGTCTGGTATGCTGGGTGCGAGTGGCGGGCTGCGTGCGGATGCGGGGTCGCGGCGGGCAGCCCGGCGCGCGAAGCGAGCGAGGTGAGGGGCCAATGAGTTGTGTATAGCTGCGGAGCAGGTCGGCGATCACACAAGGAGAGGCAGAAGAGCACAGAACGACTTAGGTGAAGCTGAGGATATGACGCGAAAACTAAGTAATGATGGTGTTCGAAAAGGTGGTGGTAGATGAATAGTTTGACGCAAGTGCTGTTATGCAGTGCGTCAAACTGCACATGTGCCAGCAAACAAGGCACGAAACACGGGCAAGCAACACACCACTCAGGCACAAGTGCACCTCAGACAAGGCAATATGAGGCGGCGAAAAAGAAAGAAAAAAGGAAAGAAAAATTATGGGACGGGAAGCTAAGGCCCAGGGCCCTGGAGGCGAATCAACAGCGGCCCCTGTTGGGCTGGAAGATTGGGGTTTGGGGGCCTTTGGTTATGCTGGGCCGCTGCACTGCCACGGTTCTGGCGCCGCACTCTGGCTCCTCAACACCCGGCCGTGCCGCCTTGGGCCACTGGCCGCCCTTTCTACAGTGGAGGCTGCAAGGGATGCCAGGTGACAACGCCAGTTCGTCCAGGGGCTCTACCTGGCACTTGTGAGCTTGGGCTTCTGCACACCAAGTGAATAAAAACCTGCTGGCACACGAGTCCTCCACTGTCGACGCCAATCCAACACGCAACTGTGCTCTAATATCCACTAGCATGGGGTGCGCACATTTCGTCCGGGTCGTCTGGAACGGCTCAGTGATGATGTAAGGAGTCATCGGTTCGAAGTCCACGACAAGGACCTCCGGTCGACGCCTTGATTTCCTACTACTCTTTCGGTCATCAAGCAGAAGAAGTGATGCATCGCAGGCTGCAATATCCAGTTTCTGCCACCACCCACGCGAGCATCCCCGAATGCAACCTTCATCTCGATGAACGGTCACCGGCGATGACGTTGACGAGGATCCAATGTGTTCCATGTGGCTTGACACTTAGGGATTGGGCCTTGCTTGGGCCTTGTCCGAAGCTATGACTGGTCGCCCGTCTCCCCCACCATGTCCCTACCCGATCTGCCCACCACCACACATGGCTTTTTTTCCCTCCTGCTCGGTTCGTGACGTTGACCTTGGCATCCATGGGGCAATGATTGTCCACGGCTCGCCCATCATATAGCTGGGGTAACCATTAGTTCATGTCAAGATTTCTACGGCTCAAGATGAAACGAGTGAAAACATGACTGCAGCAGGCCTCCCAATCGGGTGCCTCCCGCGGCATGCCAGATGCTGGGTGCGTGGCTTGATATAATTAGAAGAGGTGGATGGCCTATGTTTGGTATTTCGTAGTCATCGCTGCAGGCTCCAAAACCGAGATGTGACTGCGCTGCATGTGATTGTCTACCTGGTTCCCCATGTATTTTATCCGTTTCCAAACAGATGACGCGGCAAGCTTCGCCTCCGAACCCGTCACCGCCTGTGTATCGCTTCGAAACTGTTTGAATACTGTGTAGCAGCGCTTGGCTGCCTCAAACAAACACTGCTTCTGCTCTGTTAGAGGCTGCCTAAAAATACGCGTATTGGTAAGGGGGCTCATGCTCTCCACCTCCAGCATCAGGCCGGTCTGATTTGCTGTCACAGAACATGCTGGCTGCTGGGCGTTTCCAAGTCTCTTGCGCCTTCCTACGGATTCGTTCTCGGCTGAGCTTCGCGTAGCTCGCATACATGCTGATCTTACTTGTCTTGTGAAATCATTGTCCCCAGCCAGAGAAGCGGAGCCTGTTGCATCGCCTATCACCGAATTGATATCTGTGGGACGGTTAAATTAATTAGTCAATGTGTACGGCTCAAGATGGCATCCTTGGTTCTCGTCATGCGTATTGCGTGGATATGAGATATGGTGTTGTGCTGAACTAATGATGCTCCAAGTTGCCAGGGGTGTCCGCTACCGATGCATAGTGGATAAATTATACAGGTAATGTTGCCACTGGCGCTGCGGCCAACGACAGGTAGATGTGACAGGCGCCGTGTTCCACCACGGTCCGAGTGCCGATGTCACTGGGTGTTCTAGGCCGTAAGTCAGCCAGCCACGCCACAGGTTATTGTTCATGTTAGCCGGAAAAGAAGATAAGAATCTAAATTAGCCATCGCGTGTTCTCGTGATCAAAATACACTTTGTTAGTTGATGCAATAGCGTTGCCGAAATTTTTATTCCATCGGTCCAAGCCAGTGTGTTGTACCGCTCTGGGAATGCGCTCCACGCTTTGTGCAGATAAATGCAGGCTGTCGAACTGGAACCGTGGTACATGCTTAAGCTACCTTGTCTGCACACAAACCGCTTGGGGCATGTGAAGGTTCCCTCCAATCAGCTAGGTTAGCGAATAGTCGATTGCATCGAGAAAAAGGTCTCGTGACTTCGCGTCCGCCACAGCAGACTCTCCGCCCGGATAGCGAGCTCCTCCACGAAGTGGCGCGGAGCGGAAGGTAAAGTAGCACGCACCGGCCATTGCTGATACAATTTTCCAGGCGGCTTGGTTGATTAGCGCCGCAACGTGGGCACGTTGACCTCTTAGCGTTTAGTATGGGACAACGTGCCTGAGGGAGACGATGACGACAAAAGCTGCCGGGGTATCGTGGCGTTGCCCTCTGCCCTTCTCGGCCACTGGTTGGACCCCCTTCTTGCGATTGATACCGCTAATCCTGGTGCTTCCCCTGTCAACGAGCCTGATCGGGACCTCCTCCACCAGCGTGGTTGAAACCCTCATGCTTGAAGCACCCCAGCAGCGTCGCCGCAATGGCCGGATATGATGCATCGCGCAGGCCGGAGGTTTAATTCCAAGACACAAGTACCATGTACTTCCACGTCGCCAAACACACCTGCCGTGCCAAGGATTGTCACTGCCTGCAATTATTGGCTTGGCTTGGCCGAGAAAGAGCCATGATGCCGCTGCACCTTGCTCCAGACGGTCATCCGCCTCAGCATGACGGACGCCAGAGTGCTATTGACGAACCCTAAAAAAGAAATCAAGAATGGATTCGACACTGCAGCGTCGCGACGACGTGTCATCTTACATCGACCAGACTCCAATTGTGGTTGCAGTGCCGCTTTGCCTGCGAGAATGTGACATGGCGAGGCATTGCTCCGACTCCAACTGTAACTGCTACTACGTCAACGAAACCCCCAACTACTGCGGACTATCCCGCGCCAAGACGGTTGGCAAGTGTGTTTTGAGCGCAATCGCAATCGCGTCCCTCCACTTGGGCTGCCTCAATCATGACTTGTGTTGTCCATCTAATCATGGCCAGCACAAACTTGAATGGAGGCGGCTTTTGTGGCGGGTAAGCCATCGAGTGATAGGTTGGCCAAGGTCCTTTAGCAGATATCGATTGCGCCTCGAGCATCAAGCACTGATCTGATTGTCAGAGGGTGGGCCGGACGTGCTTTTTCTCTCTCAGCGATACCCCTCCAGACCTAGTCGCGTAAGGTATCAGATACGGGATCTTGGTACCTGGTCGTCGCCCACGCCCACGCCCACGCCCGCTCCGCCCCATCCAAGAACCCACACTTTGACACGCCAAGCTGCGGCATTGTCTACTTCATCTGCCCATTTCGCACCTTGTTATAGTCCTACTCTCTCTCCCCTCCCTCTGTTGTTTCTTGACCTTGCGTCTTCTTCGTTTTCGTGTCCTCCTTGTCCACCTCTCGCCGAGCGCTGACAGCCCGGCCGCGTCGGATAAGCTTATCGCCCTGCCGCTCCACCTGCACCTGCAACGCGATTGCGCCGTTACCAAATCGCCGGTGCTTTAATTAACCTATCCCCCCTGTTCTCCGATAAAGGACCCCCTTCGACATTTGCGACTCCCTTACCAACACAACACCACAGCACCGCTTCTTGATGGATTCGGTGCGTGCCTTTTCGGCGCCGACGTCGCTTCGCTTGAAGCAATATACGGTCCAACATAATTATGATCCATCTATGCAGACCCTATCCAACACTCACGACTCTCACCCATCTATCCCATACCTAACCCTCCTCGTTTTCGAAGCAGTCCTCGAGGTCGTATGTGTCAGTCTCCCCGGATACATTGTCGCGAGGCTCGGCCACTTCGATGCCGACAAACAAAAGTTCTTGGCCAACCTGAACGTAATGCTGTTCACGCCATGCCTGAGTAAGTTGTGCGATGCCACTCCTTGAGCATCGCTAATCGCCTGACCTAGTCTTCACGAAACTTGCTTCTCAGCTTAACGCCCACAAGCTTACCGAGCTGGCCATTATTCCCATCATCTTCGTCATCCAGACGTTGGTGTCCTGGACCGTCTCTATTGTTGTTGGCAAGCTGTTCGGCTTCGGTAGGCGATCGTCCAATTTTGTGACTGCGATGGGTGTTTTTGGCAACTCCAACTCGCTTCCGATGTCTTTGGTTATGTCGCTTTCCCAAACTATCCAAGGTCTGCACTGGGACAGGATTCCCGGCGATAATGATGACGAGGTTGCCGCCCGAGGAATCCTCTACTTGCTCATTTTCCAACAACTGGGCCAGCTTGTTCGCTGGAGCTGGGGTTACCATGTCTTGTTGGCACCCAAAGAGAAATACCCCGAATACCAGCAGGAAATTGCCGAGGAGGGACGAAACCGCCAACTCGAAGGCGATGACCACGAGACGCAGCCTCTCATGCTAACCATTGACGGCGAACCCGAGTCTGATAACGACAGTGAGAGCACCGACTCGCGAGTCTATGATCCTGCCGGCCGCACACCAGTCGCTTGCGCCTCAAGAGTTTCCTTGGCTGTTTCCAATGATGGTGATCTCAAGAAGGGTTCATTGAAGAAGCGTGGAACCTCCTCTTCGAGCACGACTCCTGTCAATGATAGTGAGGATGAGGATGATCTTCTCACTTTCCCCCGTCTTCGCAACATGGATGATAACCAGGAGCCGACCGGCATCGCCTCGGTCAAGGCTAAGTTCTGTCTCTGGAAGAATACCATTTTGGAAGCCCTCCAACGCCGATACGAGGGCATGCCTCGTCCCGTCAAGGCCTTCTGCGGCTTTTGGAAGACAGTTGCGATCAAATTCAACAACTTCGTCTGGGAATTCATGAACCCCCCTCTGTGGGCCATGTTGATTGCTATCCTCGTTGCATCTATCCCTGATCTTCAGAAGCTATTCTTTGAGGAGGGATCATTTATCCAGAACAGTGTGACCAGCGCTATTCGCTCGAGTGGCAATGTTGCTGTTCCGCTAATTCTGGTGGTCTTGGGCGCTAACCTGGCGCGCAACACGATGGCTCACGACGAGGCGTATGATCCCGAGGAGGAACGTCACGGAACCAAGCTTTTGGTGGCCTCGCTCATTTGCCGAATGCTCTTGCCCACTATTATCATGGCTCCCATTCTGGCATTGATTGCCAAGTACCTGCCGATCAGCATTCTTGACGATCCCATCTTCGTGATTGTCTGCTTTTTACTTACTGGAGCGCCCAGCGCCCTTCAGCTGGCACAGATCTGCCAGATCAATGGAATTTTCGAGAAGACCATGGGCAAAGTTTTGTTCCAAAGCTACGTCATTTGGTAAGTCGCCCACACCACCCTATTGGTGAAATTGGTGCCGAAGAACACCGCTTACTCGTATTTTAGGATCCTCCCCTCTACACTCGTCCTGGTGATGCTTGCTCTCGAGGTCGTCGAATGGGCCAGAGATTAAAGCCCGTTACATTAGTTATTAAAAAGACACATAAAACATTAAAAAGTATTCCGGCCTTGCGCAATCACAGGCATAAACAAAAATCAAATCACAACAGGACTGGGTCGTTTTTCGGTAACTACTATCGTTGGCGTTGGGTTAGAGGTCGTTTAGGACAATGGCGTGTACAAACACTGAGTTAAAAGTGGACCTTTGCGTCAAAGTTGATTGTCTTTGTGGCTTTGCAGCCTTCATTGGGTTAGGTTTGCTGGATAGGGCTCTTGGGCAAAGGAGGCATCGTGAGCGATGCGGTATAGTTTCAGTTTCCTTTCGTAATACCAATTAGCTCCGAAACGCTAATTCAGAGATGGTTTCGCCATCCCCACGTGACGAGACCATAGCGTGGTTATTGCCGGCACATCATGAAGTTAAAAATGATTGATTTTTGCGGGGAAAGGTCGAACAGTAATATACCCAGGCATCGTGTTCTATCGAGATCCGTTCACAAGGCTCTCATCCGGGACCAGGGACCAATCTCTTACAGTTCCCTTCCAATCGCTGATTCGTACATCTTTAATATCGACAATCACAACTCGGACCTCCTCGCCGGCGACAAAGCAACCGCGGCCGCCGTCTTCCACGCCGTCGGAATCACGGTGGAAGGGCTGGGCCGCCTCGTCGAAGGTGTTGTTCTCAAGGTGCTGCTCCCGGTAGTACTTTTCTTCCTCGGAGCCGCTGGGGACGAGGCGGGCGGCACCGCCGATAGTAGCGCTGATGCTAGATAGCGCAGAGGTGTTGAGGTTGAGGAGCAGCGAAGCCAGGCTGGAGCGGTGTTCGGGGCCAGGGGAGCCGCCTGAAGGTCGACGGCCTTGGGTAGGGGGACGATGTGATACCCCTGCTCAAAGTGTAAGTTGCGTGCGCTCTCGTGCAGCCAATTGGCCTCGTATAAATCGTATGCGTCTTCTTCTACTCACAGTCGTGGACTAGGAGGGAGACATTGGGGTTTGAGACAAGGTTGGTCATCTTGCGCGATGCCGGGTTGGTCGTCATGACGATGACCGGGCGCGACGAGAACGGCGACGACGGCAGGTAGGTGTAGTTCATGAGGGACACGTGCGGTACATTGTCGGTGCAGGTTGCGAGGTGAAGCTGTCGAAGACCAATTGAGAAGCTAGAGTTAGCCAGGGAGTCTCTACCGGGGCGTTTATCAGGTGGTCGCCGAAGTTGCAGTGCGGGGGAGGGGCTCAAGGTGACGTACGAAGCGAGCGTTCTCGAGACACTGAATGACATCGAGAGGGAGCGTCGCGGTGAGCTGCTTGTGGGTATCGCCTTCGGAAGCTTCCGAGTTGAGGGGTATTTGCTGTTCCATGGCGGGATAGTTGTGTTTGGGAGAACGTGGTGTAGTGGCGATGGGTGTGGCAATGGGTTGATTTGGTTGGTGATGCCGTGAGTCCCGACCCCCATGATGACATAATGAAGGCAAAGCCACAGGATAGATAGCTCAAGCAATACAGGGGGTCAAATGTGGCTCAGGCATCTAGCATCAGGGCGCTAGCTATTGAGCAGGGGTTTGCCAGTGAACGAGGAAGCGGGCAATAAAAAACACGCCTCAAAATTGATGATGACTGATAATAATAGAACAAAGCTTTGTGCAACCAAGTATATTCTCGTGTTTCAAGCTCTGGCATTATTCTCTTATTGCGGTTCTGTCATCATTCGGCGATGTGACCTTCGTCAAGCTTGTCTCACCTCTCATTCTGCCTGGAAGCTCTGGGTATGTTGTTCCGAAGCTGCACCGGCATAGGCCGTGAAACACATTGGGTCCATTTTTGATATTGTAAAACATATTCCAGTCACATGCTCGCACTTTGGAGCCAAGGCTCGCCTTTGTAGCTCCAAGGGAAGCAATGACAAGGGTTCAAGGGAGCTCTAGGGTGCTGATCCACTGGGCGCGCAGTGACGTAGTGCTAAAGCTTCCCCCAGCCCTGTGATGCTCGCAACTAAGATCTGGGGAAGCGAACCGAGCTCAACCCGGCTACACTCGGTTCCCCACGGTCACGCTCGCCACTACCTTCAACCGGGACACGGCATAGGAACGAAGCGGCATAGCAACGGCGACAATACCACGGCTTCGCCCTCGCTTCTCGGCTCTCCGTCGCTTCGCCTCTACCTTTAATGCTCCCCCGCCCCGCCATCAATTGCTGACCCAGCTCTTGTTCCATCCGCTTTGATACCCTCAATCGTCCGCCAGCCATGCGTTCCCTCCGCGCAAACCGACGACTTCCCTTGAGGCCGCTGCCTCGCCTCCTCTCCACCACAGCCGCTGCTCACGCTCCTTCATCCTCCTCAGCGACACCCATACACACCCCCATCAGTTCTGTACTCATTGCCAACCGTGGCGAGATTGCCATCCGAATCAATCGCGCAGCCGAGCGCCTCGGCATCCGTGCCACCACGGTTTACACTGACGTGGATGCGGGGAGCTGGCATGCCTCGACGGGCTTCCAATCCCTGGCCCTAGGGCCCGCAAACGCCTACCTCGACGGCGAAAAGATCATTGCTCTGGCCAAAAAGCATGGGATCCAGGCCCTCCACCCCGGCTATGGCTTTTTATCAGAGAACTCGAAATTCGCCGAGCGCTGTGAAGAAGAGGGCATTGTCTTTGTTGGTCCGCCCGCCACAGCCATGGCTGACATGGGCCACAAGGCCAGGAGCAAGGAGATCATGACAGCCGCCAATGTGCCCTGCGTTCCCGGTTATCATGGCGCCGACCAAGGGGAGCAGGAACTCCTAGAGCACGCCAGAAACATCACGTTCCCTGTTCTTCTCAAGAGTGTGAGAGGTGGTGGTGGCAAGGGTATGCGAATCGTCTTGACCGAGGATGAATTCTTGACCCAGCTCAAGAGTGCTAGAGCCGAAGCCAGGGCCTCTTTCGGCGAGGGTGGAGAAGTGATGCTTGTTGAAAAGTACATTGTCCGTCCCAGACACGTCGAGGTTCAAGTCTTTGCCGACAAGTGGGGGAATACCGTTGCACTAGGCGAGCGAGACTGCAGTATCCAGCGCAGGCATCAAAAAATATTGGAGGAGTCCCCGGCGCCAGACCTGGACGATGCCACCCGCCATGATCTCTGGGACAAAGCCAGAAAAGCTGCTTCTGCGGTTGGCTACGTCGGTGCAGGCACCGTTGAGTTCATTCTCGACAAGGACACGAACAAGTTTTACTTTATGGAGATGAATACTCGGCTACAGGTTGAACATCCAGTCACAGAAATGGTTACTGGCCTGGATCTTGTTGAGTGGCAGTTCCGAGTCGCTGCTGGCGAGAAGCTGCCTTTGACTCAGGAGGAAATCGAAACACAGATGAACGAGAGGGGTGCTGCCATTGAGGCTCGAATTTATGCTGAGAACCCCGAGAAAGGGTTCCTCCCCGATTCCGGCAAGCTTGTTCATGCGTATCTGCCTCCTAACCTCATCAGCGAGGATGTGCGTCTCGACTGGGGCTTCCGATCTGGTAGCACTATTTCCGAAGCTTATGATGGCATGATTGCTAAGCTCATTATACGGGGGGACACTCGTGAGCAGGCCATTTCCAAGATGGCAAGCATTCTGCGCAAGTATGAGATTGTTGGTGTCAGCACCAATATTGAGTTTCTCAAGCGCCTCTGCGCCAGCAATGCCTTCATCGACGGTGACGTGGAAACCGGCTTCATTGACAAGTGGAGGGATGAATTATTCAAGCCGAGACACATTAGCAACGAGGTCTTTGCGCAGGCAGCCCTTGGCATGGTCAACTTTGAGATCCGGAACTCGCCGCCTCATGGTCAGACACTAGGCTTCGGGAACGTCGATGCCATTGGCGAGCGACAACTCAGCTTCAAGGTGCTCGACGGCTACAGCAAAGAGGACGGAGAGCTTGTTCATGCAAGCGTCACGCAGACGGGCCACAACCTGTACAACGTCACGGTGGCTCGGAAAGGAGAGGAGACGCCAGAGGTTTTCACCAACGTCGCCTGTCAACCAAAGGCGAGCGGTGACGTCATGAAGCTGGAGTCATACTTCCCTCTTGAACGAATCGAGTCGTCCGTCGTGCCGCAGCCCACAGACAGCGAGACGAAGATCACCATCTTCCAGCACGGTGTCAAGACTGATCTTGCCCTGTTGCCTCCCAAGTGGTTCGAAAAGGCCCTCGGCCTCAAAGAAGCGACTGCTTCCGTTGCCGCACCCATGCCGTGCAAGATCTTGAGAAATGAAGTTACCGAGGGAGAAGAGGTCAAGAAGGGAGCACCCCTTGTTGTGTAGGCGCAAACATTGTTGACAACGCAGAGAAGCACGCTAATTGCCCTTGCAGTATCGAGTCGATGAAGATGGAGACGGTCATTCGATCACCGCAGGATGGCGTAATCAAGAAGTTGGCACACAAGGAGGGAGTAAGTTTCCAAAGCATAATGTCGTAAATCTTTTCATCTAGCTAACATAGCCATGCAGGATATTTGCAAGGCTGGCACCGTTCTCGTCTTGTTTGAAGAAGGTGATGCGAAAGAAGAATAGAAGCAGAACAAATCGGGGACCGGCGTTGCGGTATGAAATGAACTGACTGTACATGATCTGTAATGAGACGAATTGAATCGAATCGAAATTGAAACAACCAAATGACGAAAACATGCTAAAATGAAATGTAATGTAATCCACACCTGAGAATATCCGTCAATGACCCTCTTGGGGCCAGCGGCTCTCTGCAGTTCTGTTTGTAATGTTCACATGGTCCAACTTGCGTATCTTGTTATAATGATCCCGATCCTGTTTCTGCGAAAAAACAAACGCCCCAGTAATGCCCTTTCATGCATATGCATTGATCCGTAACAAAGGAAAGTAGAGAAGAAGAAAAGAAAGAAAGAAAACTGAAGTAAACAAACATTCTATAATCGGCACTTAATTGGTCGATCAATTCGTTCAGAAGGCATCTCGGATTGACTACCATGCATCTATCGGGTATGCATCTTCCTGTAATCTTCAGGCAGGTAACGGCTAAGCTTTGACTTCTTGGCCGCCTTGCGGATGCGCTTCCACCACTCCTCAAGGCGGTACTGATAGCTGGGATCAGTGGGGTGGACGAACGGTGGGGGCCTGCTGATGAGGTCCTGAGAGGCTTAGTTAGCACCAGTTGTTGCGGTGTGGAAAAAAAAAGACAACGCATTGATTTCGCTTACCTCCTCGGAAGCCAGGGTGATGAACCCCAGCACGAAAGCGACCCATGCGAGCGTGCCTTTGGTGCTGAGAAACTGGTTGCCACCTCGGAACTCGACGGTTCCTGTACACCGCCCAGTCTTGGGGTTGGGGAAAATGTTCTGAAAGTTCCACAGCACGTAGCGGTTTCCCTGCATGTAGAAGTACAGCTGCACCTCGTCAGGGCAGGACTGGATCTCATGAGCCACGAGAGCGAGGGACCGGGAGTCCTTGCCCCAAGCGAGTGCTTTGCGCAGGCCTGAATCCTCACTGCGGCTGTTGGGCTTGCAGTACTGGTTCTCACGGCGAGCGGGGGGGAGCATGTCGGCGACGAACTCCTCATAGGCGACGGTGGCGAAGGCGATTTTCTTGAGAGTGCGGAGCGAGAACTTGTTGTTGCGGCTCACGGGAGTGACGTGGACATGGCCACCGCATGAGAGGTCCGGCTGGGGGGTGAAGTGGACTCGCATGGCCTCCCAAAAGTCGGACAGAATGGTGTTGACAGGCAGGGTAGTGTCGAGGCGGGGAGACACAACTTCCATGCAAACTGGGCATGTGTTAGTGTGTATTTTCTTTTGGGGAGAGATTGGCGGCGGTTCACACGTTCGATGCATTAAAAAAAGCAAATGCAACGAACCGTGTGCTAGTGAGTGACAAGGGTGGGTGGTGAAGTAGCTTGACATACCATATGGAGGAGGCCGCTTCAACGAGCCATCACGAGTGACGAACCATTTTCCGCCGTAGTACTCTGGGTGCTTGCTGTATCGAGAATTGTCGTCGTGTACAGCATCAATGCCTCGGTTCCTGAGCTTGCCGGCAAGTTGGCGGTACCAGTCGACATTGGTGAAGCCCTCGCCGCCACCGTAGGGCTTCACGATGGCCTCAATCTCGACACCGAAGTTGTAGTCTCTAGTCATGGCGATTGATGGCAGCCGAGAAGAGAAAACCCAGGGAAGGGAAAAAGATAGTGGGAACAGGTTGATTGAGTGGGAGTGTGTATATGTATGTATGTATGTATGTGCGAGTGTGGGTGTGGTATGTGACTGTGTTGTCACTAGTGTGTGTGTGTGTGTTTGAAGTCTGTCGAGTTTGAAAAAGATGAAACGAGAGATATGATATAACGAGGCAGGAACTTGGGTTGGGGTAACCTAATCGTCAGCCAACGGCAAAAAGGAGACGAATTGCATCGTCTTCGGGTCGTCTCTCGACTCGTGGCTCCAAGACACCTGACCTGTACAATTTCCCAACGTGTCGTTGCACAGGAGAGCAGAGACAACAGAAACGTCACAAGTCATCCAGGGCGGACATCCGAGATTACATATTGGGCATGGGCGACTCCGTGGACTGGCTCCTACCGTCTCCGGGGGCGGGGCGCCTCGGGGGGGCGGTGGGGTCCAACGGGACAGCCCAATGTTGACGAGCGCCGCGCCGGCGTCATGGACGCTGCAGCGCTGGTCCAGCAGTGGGCCAGCGATGTTCCAGCGACGACCCAGTGACGGGTGACTCCCTTGCCTGCCCGCCCGCTCGGCCCCCAGACGTGGACACCACCAATTGGTCGCCGACCCGGCCTGGCGGTGCTGTTCCAGCGCTGTGCAAGGCGTCACCTTGCTGCCCAATGCATGCAGGGGCCGCATCCACTGCCGCCTCGCCGTCCTATGCGCCGCGGCCTCATGGCACGCCATCAAGTACACAAACCTGAGAGGCTTTCCCTCCCGTCCACAAATCCCTCCCAGCTAGCACACGCCGTTGCTCTCCAAGTCTGACTCTTTCTTGCTAGCCTTGAACCTTTTTTTGGATTCGTCTTGCCTGCTCTTTCCTCTCTCCCCCCGTCCCCAACCTCCAAAACCCCCCCTCCCCCGTCGCCCTCGGATGTCCGGCGCTTCGTGCCTCCGGTATTTTCTGAACATGGTGTCGCAGGCCACGGTCCGGGCTCCGGCCACTGAACCCCCGCCGCCCACAAAGCAGTACTTCGCATACGGGAGCAACCTCCACCTCCGCCAGATGAAGCGGCGATGCCCTGACAGCAAGTTCATCGGCTGGGCAAGGCTCCCCAACCACCGCTGGCACATCAATGAGCGAGGGTATGCCAACGTTGTGGAGGCCGAGGGTCACTGGGTCGACGGTCTCGTCTACGAGATCGGCGAGCAGGACGAGGCCCGCCTCGACATCAATGAGGGCGTCTCCAAAAACGCATATGCCAAGCAGTACATGACGGTCATCCTTCACCGTGCTCAAGCTCCCCTATATCGCCGGCCCACGGCTTGGATCGTCGACCAGGGCGGCCCGGCCAAGGTTCGGGAGCTTGCCAGCGCAAACGGCGCGGACCATGACCAGATGGAGAAGCAGTACGAGCGCAACGTCCTCGTATACATCAGCCTCAATTACATCACCGACAGCGAGCCCAAAAAAGAGTACATAAACCGCATCAACCTGGGGGTCGCTGACGCAAGAGCCCTTGGTGTCTGTGACGACTACATCAGCAACTGCATTCGCCCATTCGTCCCGCCAAACCAGAAAAAACCTGTCAGCAAAGCAAAAACACCAGCAAGCAAGGCAGCAAGCAAGACAGCTGCCGGAGGTGGTGCAGGCGGTGGTGCCGGCGGCAGCGGTGCCGGAGGGGGTCGCGCAACGGGGGCATCGGCGTCGGCGTCGGCCTCAGCGAAAAGGGATGCGAGTCCCTTGCCCGCGAAGAAAAAGCAACCTGCTGCTCAGGGAGCCAAGCGAAGCGTAGCGCAGCGGTCCACGACCCCATCGCCAGCTCGCAAGGCCCCAGCCTCGTCTCGCAAGGCCAACCCGTCTCCTCAGCGTTCCACCGTCGGCAGCGCGCAGAGGAATTCCGCACCTAGCCTCCCACGTCCGCCTTCAAACAACCTGCAGCCTCCCGCTGCGGGAAATGCTCAACGGTCGTCTGCGGGTGGTGGTCCCCAGCGTCCGCCTGCAGGTAATCCTCAGCGCCTTCAAAGAAACCTGCTTGCGGTTCCCAGCAGCGACAGGAGACGTGCAAGGTCGGATGTGGGACCGACTCCTCCGCCACTCCCGCCCCGTCCGCCCCGCCGGATGCAAAGCATTCCTGTCATCATTCTCGATGATCGTCACATTAATATTACCCGCTTGAGATGAGAATAAATTGCCCACGATCTTAAATATACCCTACACGCCATAGATTTCCTTGTCATAAATTTGGATTAATTAAATCATTCTGGTGCGTCCCTTCTAAAGCAATGTGATTCCCCAATAATCGCTTTCCCGTTCTAACGTATGGTATAATTGTCTACAAGTGAATGTTTTATCGTCACCCTGTCACCTGGTTGACTTGCCAGCTGTTGATTTCCCCGTAGTTGATCTTGCCGCCGTCGACATTCCAGCTGTTGACATTGCAGCGCCTATGGATGATCCTATATACATGATTAGAGCTTGAATAGAAGGTCGGGGTGTGCGAGCTTACTCTTTGCGATTGTAGTAGGAGCTCTTGGTGCTGACCCCCTCCCAGGAGCTTGGGCCGCCGCTGCGCTGTCCCACAGCCACTTGACTATGGTGGGTTTCCTGGGTACTTCTCCCTCGCCCTTGTTCACAAGGACTGTCGGTTTTGCAATGGCCTTGAGCCCGAGCTTCTTGCCGAACTCGACCCTCTCCACGAAGAGACCAGGGCAGACGTCGAACAAATATATCACGTCGCGGCGAGATGGAGAGTCCTGCTTGGTGTTGGCAAGCTCCAAAATCATCCCGCCGCTAGCGAGATTGAGACATTCATAAACCTCTAACCTCGTTGGCGCCGTGCGAGCCGGCCACTTTAATGAGTAAACACTGGGAGCAAGGTGGAGACGATGGGCGAGATCCGCCGCAGGCTCGACAATGTTGCGGCGGACAGAAGCGTGAAGCTCCGCCGGGGTAGCCTTGGGAGCGAATATTGAAAGAAGGGCTGTCAAATCGTCGGTGACAAGATTAAGGTGTTGTACCCGTCGGGTTTTGAAACCAGGCTGATTTGTTATAGCGGTGAGCGTCTCACTCCTCCACTCGCGACAATGACCAACATCTGAAACGGTCAGTAAATCCGTGATCCCCATCGAGCCCAATTAGTCATACCTCTTGAAAGCTTCGACATTGTGTTTTCCAGTTCATCGATCCACAATACCGTGTTGTCCCCTTGTGAATCATCCAGGGGTATGTAGAAAGACTTTGAAAACAAAACAAGCCAGAGGTAGTTCATGATCACCGCCACAACGTGGTACTCGTCTGTTTCGTCCAGCATGAGGCATCGCCGTGAGGGTTCTCTGAGGAATCCAACAAAGCGCGTTGCTTGAGGAGGAGGCGGGCGATTTTTCAGGCGCCCGTGATCCAAGTCGTCCAACACTCCTCTGAGTCTATTTTCGACCCATCGTTGAACGTTGCTGCACAATGCTTTGTAGGCGTCTCGGGCTTCTGAGTCGGTGATGTCGTTTCTTCGGGGCTGGAGCCGGAAAATCTGCTCTCTGGCCTCCTGTAGCTGTTTGTTCTTGGCTTTTGTCTGATTTCGGGCTTCAGCGAGTTGGCGCTGGGTTTCGGCAAGCTCTCGCTTGAGAGCCTCTACCTTGGACGACATCATATATGTTTGGGATTCTTTGCTCTCAATCTCCCGCTGTCGTGAATCCAATACATTCTCAGTGAAGCGTCGCAGGTTCACTTCGTCGGCGAGCTTGGTTTCGAGGTCCGCCTTTTCAGACGAGAGTTCCCCAACTGAAGCCTCATCACCATGGCCGTTGATCTCGCTTTTGTTCATGCCCTGGGGTGTGGTGTCGGCTTCGGCGTTGGGATCCATGATCCTAATTCGCCTGTTTTCTTCTGAGCAGGGTGATTCACTCCTCAGTCGCTGCGCAGCAAATAATTCTAACGAGTCGTAGATGTCGCTTTGGGGCGATAATCCACTGTCCCAAATGCTACCGCCCAAACCTGCCGCTGGCCCAAGCCAGCCACATCGCTGGCTTGGTGCTGGACCCATCCCCAACGGATGTCGTGGTCGCCTGACAAAGGCCCAAATGCCAGCCCCAGGGCGTGGTTGGATGCCAGGTGCCCAAGGATTAGGCGCCAGTTGGGTGCGGCCTAATGCATCCGAGCGCTGCAACGTCGAAAAATGCTCCACCCCAGCCATTTGAGTGGCCCTGAATAGTGGCACTCGATGCAGGGGATGCACGGTGCTCCAAATGTGACAGCCCACAGTCGGAAGCCTGCTGTGCTGGACCTCGTCCCGCCCAATGCTTGAGGCCTTTGTGTGTGATTATCCGTCGGGTCGAATCATCGTGGCCCGGCCTAATGTTGCGGCTACCAGGTCATCGGGTACTAATGGCAGTTAATCCGGGGTTGAGGATCTCTGCCGTCCCAGCCAAACAATTGACTAAGGCCAACACTCGGTTACATCACTGGCTCGGACATCACGGTTTGTGTAATCCGCCATCTCTTTTTTTGTCAGCGCCTGCCTGACGCACTTGAAATTCGGGTACTAGCCGTCTAGTACCACCACCACCATCACACTGATACACACCTTGGTTATGATACGGGCATAGCAAGGACACCCCAAGGACCTTTGCAACGGCCATGTCCCAGCAGCGGAGAATCATTGTATCGATAGATTTCGGGACGACCTACTCAGGCGTCGCCTGGGCGGACACAAGTCGGGTAAGTTGAAGCCATCGCCAATTCTTGGAGTCGGTGTGCTAAGTTGCCTTAGCCCGATGTTCAGCATGTCATCTCTGCCTGGCCTGCGGTCGGCGACTCTTTGAAGAGCAGCCCCAAGGTGCCAACCGAGCTCCGAAAGGTAGCTTCGGGATGGCAGTGGGGGTTTGAGATCCCCGAGTCTGCCAAAAGAAACAAGTATTTCAAGCTGTGTGTGCCCCCAAAATCCGGGGGAAGCGGCCCGAGGCTAACCAAACGACGCTGCGTAGGAAATTGGATGAGGACAGTGGGAAGCCCAAAGATGGGGAATCAGCGGAAATATTGACAAAAACATACCTAAAATGCCTCCACACGCATTTCATCAGTGTCCTTGAGAAGAGATTGGGGCCGAGCATCGTCAAGTCCACGCCAATGGACTTTGTCGTGACGGTGCCGGCGATTTGGTCCCATACTGCAAAAGACGCCACCGAGCGGGCAGCTGCAATGGCGGGTTTCTGCGGGAATCAAAGGATACAGCTCATTTCAGAGCCGGTATGTTGACGAGAAAGGTGGAGAAGGGCATTGCACTGATCGACATGCAGGAAGCGGCCGCATTGTACACACTCAAAAACCTGAGCCCCTCCACTCTGAGGGTCGGGCGCAGATTCGTCGTCTGCGATGCTGGCGGCGGCACGGTTGACCTGATTTCGTATGAAGTGACACAGATTGGCAAGGTCGAGGTAAAGGAGGTGACCGAAGGCACTGGTGGGAAATGTGGCTCATCAATGCTCAACATGCGCTTCCGCCGCCACTTGAAACAAACCCATGGAGAGAAGTACTGGACCGATGACAGGCTTGTTCCCGCCATGGCCGAATTCGAGTCGGTACGTCATCGCGTTGTCGTGATTCCTCAAAGTCAATATAACTAACAGCGTCTTAGTTCAAGAAGTACTTTTCCCCAAAAGGCGAGCCCATCTCGCTGAAGGTTGAGCCAAGCCTGGGGTTAAAGCGCAACCGATACACAATGACGCAAGAAGATATGACGACAAAAATTTTTGCTCCAATCATGAAAGATGTGGTCTGTCTCATCCAGGAACAGATCTCAATGGCAGGTGGCAAAGTTGCCGCAGTGGTTCTCGTAGGCGGTTTTGGGCAGAGCCGGTATCTTAAGTCCCAGGTCAAAGAGGCTGCCCCGTCAGGAACCGAGGTTGTCCAGCCAGAAAATGGCTGGTCGGCTGTAGTGAAAGGTGCTGCCATTTATGGTCTCAGCCGCTATGCTCCCTCCTTGACGCAAATTGAGGTTGCCTCCCGTGTTGCTCGGCGCTCATACGGAACGTGCTTGTTGACCAAGTACGATATGTTGAGGCATAATTCCAAGGAGGCGTACGTAAAAATGCCCTCATTTGATCCGCTCACGCTAATAGTCGATAGTTTCTACTCCGAAAAGGAGCAAGAAATGATGGTCATCGAGATGTGTTGGTTTATCCAAAAGGTATGTATCCCAGCAGCCTTGCACAAATGATCAACTACTCACCAAAACCAGGGCGAATCATACCCTGAGGGCAAGCCATCATCGATCGAATACCAGTGCGATATTCCTGTCATGTTGGGTCATACTCCACAAACCGAGATCGACATTTACAGCAATGATGATGATGCTAGATCGCCCCCGGTCCATCTTACATCGTCAACGACACACGTGGGAACATTATCGCTCAACTTGAACAAGATCCCTGCATCGGTATTCCGGAATGCCAAGAAGAGGCGAATGGGTTGGCACCGATACTACTGCATGAAGGGAACCATCGAGGCCAGGTACGGGTCAGCCAACATCACCTACAGTATCAAGCTTGGAGGTAAGTTGAACCCCAGTATCATCATATTTACCAGATCCTGTCTTAACACTTGAGCCCCAGGTATAACACACGACGCCATCACTGTTCGGTACGAATAGAGGTATCAAGTCGGTAAATGAGATGTGATTGTGAATTGGGAAACAGAACGAGTCTTGGACCGTGTTTAAAGAATACATTTGTGACATTGGCGTTGTGGATAATACCGGTAGCATAAAGCGCAAGATGCATCCGCTAAAAGCATGCAGGAAGCATGTGTGGGGCATACGGCGTTGTACAGACATTGAATAAATTGAAATTTCCGATTGATCACGTGACCCCGCGTCGTGCCCCGCATGCTGTCGCGTCTCGTCTCGTTACCCTCGCCCTCATAGCTCCAGCCTAGCTTCAGCTGCTGGAGTCAGCCTACAAGAAAATCGCAGGATGTCGCATGCACCATGGCCGGCGACTCTTTCAACAAGGCCGTTATGTCCGGTCCTCCTCCGTCAACCTTAGCAGCGCAGTTGGTGGAGAACATCTCTGCATCCACAAAGTCGTCCAAATCTGACGAGGAGACCCAACTGAAGGGTCTCTTTACAGTGATTCAGCGTGTCAAAGATGACCCATCGCTCCTCAAGTCCTCAGCAGAGCGGGTTGAGCATAACCACATGCTCATTTATGTCTATTCACGAGTGGTTCTTGAGGGTATCAAATTTGATGACCCTTTCCTCGACCAAGCCCATGTGCGGGTGGAAGGGCTCAAAGCCATCAATTTCTTCAAATTTGTGATCAAAGAGACCCCAGCAGTTCTTACGTATAGACCCGCCACCCAAGAATTCTTATTTCGTGGACAGGAACCTCTGTGGATATGGCTTCTTCCTCAATTACTCAGACTCTTAGGGCAACCCAAGTGCATGGATCTTATTGAAGGGCTTGAAAGTTTATTGCAATATGTCCTCCTCGTCGTAACTCAAACACCATCGCTGTGGGATCTAGCCTCCGAGCTGCTGCTCTACCTGCGAACAACAATGTCCAGTAAGCGGACTGCCCGGGATAAATCAGATTAAGCTAACAAAAACCAGGCATTATTGGCCATCTCCAGAACCCCTCTACCGCTCTCACCTACGATGATTCCTCAATGTTTCTACCTCTCCCGCCGGCCTATACGCTGGAGCGAATTCTGGGCGATCGACTTCCTTCAAGCCAACTCACATACCACATCGAACGTCCTTCACAAGCTATCCAACAAATCAAGAGTTTGAGCAATGTTTTGTTTTACCCATTGCTTTCTTCAGATGCGGGGTTCCAAACAATCACATCCTTCTCTGAGAGTGCGATATGGCTTCTGGATACATTGATTGATATACGAACCATTCAGCGACGTTGGAGCTTTGTCTCGCCCGGCTCGTCCATCCGCACTGTCCAAACAACACTGGAAGTTGTAAAAGCCTTGTCCACAAACAAACCTACGCTTCCTGTTCTTCTAAGAAAAGCAGTCACTCTCCTCGTGCTACTATGCAGTGATGTGGTTTCAAACCCAGATGAGACGCCTCTCCGTGATCTCGCTCCACAAGAGGAGCAACGTATATACTGTGCAGCAATAGCTGCTATCGTACAGGCTTCCGTTCAAGATCGGTCTCTCAGTCGACTTGCGGCCTCCAAGTTGGCCGACAAGACCTTGGTTCTATATCCAACTTTGTCAGAAGACACTGATATTTGGGTATGATTCCTCCAGTCAACCACGAAGTGTGAGCTAATACAAGCAGAGAGCAATACAAACCCTACGACAAGTCACCTCTCCATCCTTCCCCGAGACTCTAAAGGCGAATATACACCCATCAAATTTTCAGGATGAGCAAATTCGCAACGCAATCGAGTCTCTCTCCTTGTCATACGAAGACCTAGAGACCACTGCTCCTGGGCAAGTGAAAAGGCGGAAGATTGAATCGTCCAAAAGCCACATCTCAGTGGCGAACCTGATCAGGCAATGCCTAAACATTCCAATTAATCCAAATCAGGATCTTGTTCTTTCTGAGCAAGAGTTCTTGTAAGCAATCAAGCCTTCTCCATCCTTCTCTAGCTAATCGCTAATCAGGAATGCCATCCCACGTACTGACGAATCTTATCAATGTCTTGCGGTTGAGCTCTTATCTCGAACATGCTGCACCGCCAACATCGAGTTGGACGGAACCGATTCGCCCATGCAGGCGGTGAAGGATTTCCGATGTCAAATTTGCGACGTGGAAGCCGGCGAAGGTCGGACTTTTGCTAAAGCAACCTCTTCCAGTCTACAAGTCCAAGTCATCTTCGAAAAAATGGTTCGTTTGCCCGAGCTGGCCGAATCTCGACGGATGAGAGTAGCAGCCATGTTAGTATTGCAAAGACTGCTTTTGCATTCCGACGACCAGCCCGGGCTATTAGACTTAGAAACATCTAGTATCGGGCAATGGTGTCTTCAGTCTCTAAACAGTTCTGTTAGAGAGCTAAGGATTACTGCAGGGAGACTTTTGGCGATATTTTCACTTGACAGGCCACTTTCTTTCCTTGACCATGATGTGGTCCAGCGCAACAGGAAGAACTCAATTGCATTCCTTCGGTCAATATCAGAAAAGAACCAACCAAACATGGTTGAGAGTTGCGTAATGGCCTGGGGCCAGCTGGGTAGAGTCGTTTCGGAAGATGAAGTCAATCTCGTATTGATCAAACTTCTCGAGTATCTTGGAAGCAGCAACAGCATCGTGTCTGCCTTTGCATTTAATGAGCTCCTCAATCTGGCAGATTCGAGACAGGTTGCTCCACGTCGACTATTCGAGCCGTTTTGGCCAAGTCTTGCGTATATGGCTACCAAGGACATGATTCACCGCCCACAAATGAGTCGCGCGATTGCAGAGTTACTGAGGATGAATATCAATGAGCTCTTGACTCAGGTTCAGACTCATGCATTGCCATGGCTTGTCCTGGAAAGGCAAGTTGATGTGATTCAGAGAATTGCGGAGGCTCGAAAAGAGAAGGATTGTGTTGCCCCATTGATGGACGGCTCGAATCTAGCTGCCATCTTGGCCTTGCTTCTTGTACAGGACGCTGATGATATGGAGGGATTTACAAAATCGCGCTTGGATGCTATCTCTGAGAGTTTCCATTCGATGCAACTTGTCGAGCTCGTTCAAAGCGAACCAGTCCTCATTGCCATGGAGTTGCTCAAAGCATCCGCCGAGGCAGATGAGTCAAGAAAGCCGATAGTAATTATAACCCCCCTCCCCCACCCTCGTCAGATTCTAACAAACTTGCAGATACGCAAAGCTCTTCATACTGTGGCCCTGATTATGCAGACTGCAAATAAAGAGAAACCAAAAAAAGGAAACGTGATTGGCCGTTTTCTTCAATCGCACATATTAGGACTTATGGCTCGACTCACAGATATTCTCAACGATTCCACCCTCACTCCCCCCCCTCAAGAACAGCGCCGATGCATTAACGCAATGGGAGAAATGATCAGGCTAGGCAAAGATTACGCAAGAATTGCACGCCCTCAGGTATGCTTTTGTCGGTGCATCCAAGTCCTAGTCCTATTGCTAATTTCCGCCTAGATGTCTGCGTGCCTTTTATTCGCTCTTTCTCAAGATTCGCTCCGAGATGCGAGCTTGTCCAGTTGGTCAGCGATGCTCACTCACCTCGACGAAGATGATGTTGAAGCGCTCCTTGAAACCACATTTTTTATCGTGGACCGATACTGGACCTCTTTCAGCCCAAACGCTTCATCTATGGCAAAACAAATGTTGGTATTCGTGCTCGATCATTATGAAACTGTTGTGTTGAAATACATCGACCGACTACCTTCCCTCAAGCACCTTGACGGGCTGAAGGAAGTAGAGTCAAGGTTAAAAGCCATGCGACCAACATTGCTTGTGGAGGAGGCCTTGGAGGTTTTTGCCAAAAGGGTATGTCATGAAAACTCCGGGGTCGTTCTTCAGACCTTAGCCGAATTGGTGCAATACCTACAAATAAATCAAGGTGCGCTGCATACATCCACTATCGGCCAACAACCAGACAGTGCAATTGCGAAACTCATGAGGTCTTTATTGGACTGTGCGTGCAAATACCATAATGTTCAAGCAGACATTGCTCGTCTTTGCACGGAGGCTATGGGCCTCATTGGTTGCTTAGATTCCAACAAAGTCGAGACTGTGAGAGAGCAGCGGTCTATTGTTGTCTTGAACAACTTTGAGAAGGGTGAGGAAGTGACAGAGTTCGTCATCTTCCTACTCCAAGAGGTTCTCGTGCCTTCTTTTCTGTCTACGACAGACGTTAGGCTGCAAGGTTTCTTATCATTTGCCATGCAAGAACTCTTGGAAAAGTCAGATATTAAGGCCTCATGTGCCATCCAAAACACTGGCCTAGTCGGCGGAAACGAGGTCTACCAGAAATGGATGGCCATCCCAGAACACACCCGTGAGGTGCTGACTCCTTTTCTTACCTCAAGATATTTGGTGGCTCCCATGACTGCGGTGACGGTCGAGTATCCCATCTTTCGTCCTGGAAGGCCATACGGAAGCTGGCTCAAGTCACTGGTCGTGGACCTTTTACGAAAAGGGCAAAACAGCGGTGGTGATATGATATTCGCACCTCTCTCTCGCCTTATCCGCGTCAAGGATATCTCAACCGCAGAATTTATCCTACCTTACTTGGTGATGCACGTCCTCCTGGGCGACCGAAGCACTGAAGAAGAAAGAACCGACATCATCGCCGAATTGCTCGGCATTCTAAAGCATCAACCAGCCGAGAATGCGTCTTATCAGGAACGAGAAGAGATAAAACACTTTTGCCAGGTAATATACACAATTGCATGCACAGCCGCGTACTAATTTCCATCAGGCCGCTTTCCGGGTGGTGGACTACTCACTCAGATGGATGCAAGCCAAGCGATCAGCCGGTCGTCTTAATGAGAAAGACAAGGCCAAGTTGGCATACATTCAACGAACATTGGACTCGATACCTGCTGAGCTCATTTCACAAAGAGCCATCGACTGTGATGAATATTCCCGTGCTCTGTTTCATCTTGAGCAGCACGCCCAAAAGATGGAACAACGGAAGAGAGAACCTGGCGATCGCACTCGGCTTCTAGAGAGACTTCAGGACATTTACGCCCATATCGACGAGCCTGATGGTTTAGACGGAATATCTTCTCATCTACCGGTTCTTGACATTAACCAGCAGGTTCTGAGCCAAAGGAAGGCCGGTCGCTGGGCCTCTGTACAGAGTTGGTACGAGATGAAGCTTGCTGAGAGTCCAGACAATATCGATGCCAAAGTCGATTTGCTGCACTGCCTCAAACAATCGGGCCAGCATGGTATGTTGATGTTACCTTTCTTGTCATTTTGTTCAACGCTTACCATTTTAGATGTACTTCTGAATCATATCGAAGGAATGCGGCCAGATTGTTTCGCGGATAACAGAATCATTCCTTTTGCTGTAGAAGCGGCGTGGGTCACAAGTAGATGGCCTAGCCTCTCTAAGTTCACGAAAAGATTCAACGGAGATGTCATCCAGGACTTCAATGTATCATTGGCAACTATTTTTGACAACCTACACAAAAACCCCGATTCCGACGAGTTCTTAAGAACAATCCGAGAGATGAGGGAAACCATCTCATCAGCAATGAACACCTCTGCGACCGCCTCGCTCCAAGCTTGTCATGATCACTTACTTAAATGTCATATCCTCACTGACTTGGAGATAATTTTCACATCGAAAGCAGAGAATGAAGCATCCCATCAAAAAACCATGGCTCTCCTCGATAGGCGGTTAGAGGTTGTAGGCGCGTATGTCGACGATAAGCAGTACATTTTGGGTATCCGTCGAGCCGCCATGGAACTTGCCAGGTAAATCTCCATTCCTTCCAACACTATAATAGGCCACCAACTAATCTATTCAAAAAACAAAACAGGCCGACATTCACAAACGTGGACATATCCGGACTATGGTTAGCCAGTGCACGATTAGCAAGAAAGACAAACTCTCTCCGTCAATCGTTTAACGCCGTTGTACATGCCTCTCAGCTTGGTGATGACGCTGCGACTATCGAAAACGCAAAGCTGCTTTGGAGGGAAGATCAACACCGCAAAGCAATCCAGATGCTTCAGGGTGCTATTCAAGGAAACAAATTTATGACTCAGACTGGAACGGCAACAAGCACGGGTTCAACGAAACTAAATCCTCAACAGAAACTTTTGACGGCTAGAGCACAGTTGCTCTTGGCCAAATGGCTTGATAATGCAGGACAGACGCATGCAGGTGCGCTGCGGGAGAAATATCAACAACCACCAAAAACATACTCGACTTGGGAGAAAGGACATTATTACCTGGGTAGACACTACAAAAAGATTCTAGAGTCTGAGAAACCGCTCAAGGTGGATGACCAAAGCGACAATTTTGTTACTGGCGAGATTGCGAGGTTGGTCATTGAAAACTATGTTCGATCACTGAACTCTGGAACGAAATATCTGTACCAAACTCTCCCCAGGATTTTAACTCTGTGGCTAGACCTCGGAGCGCAGGTCGACAAAGCCCCTGAGGGCAAAGTATCCCTGTCACGCGAACTTCACCGAAGAAGGGTCGAACAACTCAACCTTCTGCATGGCTTCTTGGACAAGTATATTCATCGGCTCCCCGCATATATATTTTACACGGCCTTACCTCAAATTGTGGCACGAATTGCGCATCAAAACACAAACGTGTTCGATCGGCTCACACATATCATTGTCAAGGTTGTCGAGGCACACCCCCGACAAGCACTTTGGAGCTTAATTGGCATCATGACGACGAGGCAGGTATCGGAGCGCAAGGCTCGCGGTACACAAATCCTCCAAACGTTAAGAAACGTTTCGCGAAAAGTTGAAGGAGCATCATATGATCTCAAATATCTGTTGCGTATGGGGGAAAAGCTGGCGGAACAGCTGCTCCTGGCATGCACAAATGGCGATTTTCACGGCAACAAGACGGTGCATGCCAGCTTGACTAAAGATCTGCGATTCAACCACAAGTGCACGCCATGTCCGTTGGTGGTGCCTGTGGAAGGGTCCTTGACGGCAACACTTCCAGCCGTCTCGGAATATGTCAAGAAGCACAAAGCCTTTTCCAGAGATGTGGTGACCATCGAGTGCTTCCTGGACGACGTTCTAGTGCTGAGCTCTCTGGCGAAGCCAAGACGTCTCAAAGCCAGAGGGAGCGATGGAGAGACCTACATGCTTTTAGTCAAGCCCAAGGATGACCTTCGAACAGATCAGCGACTCATGGAGTTCAACGGCCTTATCAACAGATCATTAAAGCGCGATGCAGAATCAAGTCGAAGGCAACTGTACATTCGGACATACGCAGTGACCCCTTTGAACGAAGAGTGTGGTATTATTGAATGGGTTCCAGGTATCAAAACAATGCGGGATATTCTTTTGGGATTGTATACCTCTCGCAAGATTTACCCAGACTACAACACGCTAAAGCAGTTGATGGACGAAGCATGTTTGTCCGATGGCAAGACCAGAATTTTCACGGATGAAGTGTTGGGAAGGTTCCCGCCGTTGCTCCAGCTTTGGTTCACGCAGCAATTCCCAAACCCGTCCGCGTGGTTCGGCGCACGTTTGAGATATACACGTTCCTGTGCCGTCATGTCCATGGTTGGCACAATATTAGGATTAGGCGACCGGCATGGCGAGAATGTGAACCTGGAGGAAGGCAACGGCGGAGTTTTCCACGTCGATTTTAATTGCCTGTTTGACAAAGGCCTTACATTTGCCAAACCGGAGCGTGTTCCATTTAGACTCACCCACAACATGGTGGCGGCGATGGGCATCTATGGGGTTGAAGGGCCATTCCGCAAGTCCTGCGAGCTTACACTGAGCATCCTCCGACAACAAGAGGAAACGCTCATGACCATCCTCGAGGCATTCATCTACGACCCAACGCTGGACCTTCAAAAAGAAAAGCGAGCACATCGCCGTGGAGATGCAGGCATCAAGCTGCAACCACAAAGCGTTGTGGACAGCATCAAGCGGAAGGTGAAGGGATTGCTTCCTAATGAGAGCATCCCGCTGGGAGTTGAGGGACAAGTGGAGGAGTTGATTAAACAAGCGGTTGATCCGAAAAACCTAGCGGCAATGTATATTGGGTGGTGTCCATTTTTGTGATGTCTCTGCATAAAGGTGGGATTGAGTGGTCGGGGATCATCAAGCCAGGATGGCTGGTTTTTCGCAAGAGAGGGGGTTGGGAGGCTGGCTTGGTGTATTTCTTTGTTTTTTTCTTCTTTGGCGGGGGGGGGGAAGAATGCGTGGTTGAAATAATATCGAAGTGATGGGTCGAGTAAGGACAAAACGCCGATGGAGGCAGAATTGATTGCTCATTTGTCGTGAAATTATCTAAACGGATGGCTGCATGTGTTTACTGGCCCTGTTGATTGCGCCAGAAAACAAGCAGATTGCATGGGTGTCGTTGGACGGCGGTTGTGTAACGGCTTGACTGCGCTGAGAGCTGCCAGGCCTAACGGGCGCCCGCTGCACCTCGTAACTTAGCAGCGACGCGTCTGCGCCTGTGTCTGCACCCGCCCGCACCTGCCTGCACCTGCACCAGTGCCTGGGCGCGCGGGCCAGCACTTTCCTTGAAAGAGGGATGTTGGCTCCTGCCCACTTTCTCCCACCCATCCATTTTCACCTCACTTTCCCTCACCTCCTTCATGCTCTGTTCAGCCTAATTTGAAAATTGCCATCTTCATCGCAAAAGCTCGTCGGGCTTTTTTATTTTCTTATCTTCTTTATCGCCAAGCGGTAAAGGTTTTGGAGGAGCAGGTTAACTTTTTGCCATTTCTTCCTCGCAGGACAGCACAGAGCCCGACCTAACGGGGGCGCCAACGCAAAACCATCCACCCAAGCGCCGCCAGCAAACGTCGCGCCTTCGCAGCCGAGATTTCGCTTTTTCTTCATTTCCCCCATCACACACTCTTCTCTCCCAAAGCCTTCCAGTGCGCCAGCCTTTACCGCGCCGTCAAGATGCCACAGTACCGTATCGGTAAGTTGTTGATTTTGTCGTCATGGCTGTCACGATCTACGTTTGCAATGCCAGCGTCGCGCGAACAAGCCACAGGACCGATCACTGACGACCCACACTAGAGGTCTCGCCCAACAACCGCGCAGGTTGCAAGGACACTGAATGCAAGAAGCGCGGCGACAAAATCACCAAAGGAACTATCCGCCTAGGCAGCTGGGTCGAAATCAACGAGCATGGAAGCTGGGCGTGGAAGCACTGGTAAGAACTCACCCTGAAATCTCACGCGTCTGGCCCGCACCACTCACCGGTCTATTGTAGGGGATGCGTGTCAGGCCAACAGCTCGCCAACATGCGTGAGCTTTGCGCTCAGGACGATGACACCTATGATTGTGATGCCATCGATGGCTTCGATGAACTGAGGTACGTTAGCAAAACGCTTTTTCTGCGTGAAACAAACTGACAAGGTTCAGCGGCAATGCTGAGGTTCAGGAGAAGGTCCGTCGCTGTGTGAATCAGGGCTTCATTGACCCTGAGGATTTCAATGGTGTATGTGTTGTGTGTTTCAGCTCTCTTTCTTTTGAGTGACTAATGATGTTAGGATCCTGAGAAGAATGTTCTCGGTGAGAAGGGCATTCATCTCACTGCTGTGCAGAAGAGGAAGAAGACCGAAGCTGAGGCCGCTGTAAGTATTCTACCGCTTTGCTTTGGATGTCGCCGCTGACCATCTAGGCCGCTGGTGGTGATGATCCCGCTCCCAAGAAGGCTAAGCGTGGTCGAAAGAAGGCTGTCGATGATGAGGATGATGAGCCCGAGCCGAAGAAGGCCAAGAAGACTCCCACCAAGGCCACCAAGGCTCCCAAGGCCGTCAAGGCTGAAGAGGAGGAGGAGGAGGAGCCTGCTCCAGCCAAGCCCGCCCGTGGTCGCAAGGCTGCCCCTAAGGCTGCCCCCAAGCCCGCCCCTGAGGCTCAGGAAGAAAAGGAGGAGGAAGCAGCACCAGCCAAGCGAGGACGTAAGCCAGCTGCCAAGAAGGTTCAGGAAGAGGCTGAGGCTGAGGAACCAGCTCCCGCTAAGAGGGGACGCAGGTCCTCGACCAAGTTGACCCAGGATGAAAATGAGGCCGAGGAACCAGCTCCGGTCAAGAAGGGGCGCAGATCCTCAACCAAGTTGACGCAGGATGAAGACGAGGAGGCGACAACCCCCGCAAAGAGAGGTCGAAAGAACTCGACTCCCAAGGCCAAGGACGAAGTCGAAGATGAGAAGCCGGCTCCTGCTAAGAGGGGACGCCGCTCCTCTACCAAATTGGCTCAGGAGGAAAAAGAGGCCGAGGAGCCAGCTGCGGCTCCAGCTAAGCGCGGACGCCGAGCCTCGGCGAAGAAGGAGCCCACTCCTGAAGAAGAGGAACCTGCTGTTGAGGAAGAGAAGCCTGCCCCGAAGCCCCGCCGCCGCGGACGCCCGGCCAAGGCCTAAGGCGTTCCATGGTAACAGCGAGGGCGGAGATGACGTTGAGGATTGAGATTGGCTCTTCATGTTGTACATTTGCTTTATTTGTCCCTTTCACATCAAGGCCGGAGGCATTGGCGGCGGAGAGTTGGAAAGCGTGGAATTACTACAGTGCAGGATGGTTAATGCTGGCAACAGACAGTTGTGATGGATCCCAGGGAAGTTGGATATTGACAAAGGACGGTTATGCACAGGGATGATTAACAATTCTCGATATTCAGTATGAGTAAGAAACAAAAGCTAACAATTTATTTTGATTTCATCTTGCCAACTTGGCCGGACCCGATTTATCATTGATCCAAGGATGCCGCAGATCGATCCTCCTTCCAAGAACGGACGGCTGCAGGTAAAGCAAAGGATGAATTCCGAAGGTTCTCATTATTCATTTCATAACCTAAATAACATTATTAACGACTAAAGACAGTACACGAAAATACCAATACCAATAACCACAGATAGACGGTATTTTACTTTTGTTCTATCATTGCAACTTATTAGCAAACTGGCTTGTGAGCTGACATGAGAGTGAACAATGGTGTGTTTAGGTGAGCCACACGTCGATCCAAATACCGCTGTGTTGGCTGCGGTGCGGTTTCGAGGTTTTCTCCACAGCATCATGACGTTGATGACGATATGACGTCGACGACTTCAACATGGCCTCAATGCAGGGTAGACAATCTCATTTGAATCCATATTGCCTGCCTATTTAAAGGTTGCTGTTCACTCGTAACAGGTTGGCTTGATCCTGATCTCTCTTCAGATCACACCAAAGCAATTCGCATCCAAACTCGTTCAGTCCGATATTCACATGACTCATCATGCCTCGCAACGGAGACGGTTCCTCCAACAACGGCCCCTTTGAGGAGGCCAAGCACGATATTATCCATGGATCTGATCCTGTCGATGTGAGTTTGAATGTCTTCAAATATTAGCGGTTCCACGGCAAGTTGCTGATGCCCGTTTCCTCGGTCCCAAACAGTCAATCCATGTGCCCCGCGCCGACAAGACGGCAGACCTTCCCGAGGGCATGAACGAGCAGGGTGCCGGCATTCCCGGTATGAACGCGAGCGGCGGGTCCAGCCAGGGCATCAAGCAAGGTCCTAATGTTGGGCAGGGCGGACGGGGTTCATCAAACTGAGTTGGTCAAGGTGGCCTTATTTAGAGTATTGGCTTGGAGATGTTTGTATTTTAGCACGTTTCCCAAGAAAACAACTAAATGAATACCAATTAAGGACAGACAGTTTTTTTTGGTTTACCTGCAGTTTATTTATTTCATGCTGAAAGTGAAGTCGAGCGGTGCTATGAAAGTTGAATATTCCTGTACAGGCGTAGTTCCATACCATTGGCCACTGATGACAGTTTGCTTTCATATTATAACGCGGGCTGGACCCAAGCCCATTGCAGGCCAAGTATCCACGGCGCAGCAGGTTCAACAAGTAAGAAACAGACACCGATTGTAGTTGCCAACAAGGAGTTGTTGTGAGGCTAGCGAATTGCAATGCCGCATGCCAGTGAGGAGCATACACACAGGGTGTCTTAGACACACATGGGCTTGGCCTTTCTGCCTGAGGGGTTGCTCCCGGCCTCTCTCGTCCAACTTTCTGCCTGTTCACAACACGCCTTCCCCTCTCCCCTTCTCGCTCTTTCCCCGCTCTCGCTCCCGCTCCCATCCCACGCAAGACCACATACACACAACCAAGGGATTGCCACATGCGGCAACAACCCAAGACCCTACCGCTTGTGCCCCACTCAACGCCATGGTACCTGCGCCTTTGCGCTAGGCGCCACTGAGAGGGGAAATAAAAAAAAAAAGAGCAGCAATTCCCACACCGCCCACAAAACCCCACACACAAAAAGAAAAATAAAGCCAAAAAATGAGTCAGAATAAGGCTTGGCCCACCCCCCCTTCCGCCCATTTATAAGCTATAATATGACTCCATCCTCCAACAACAACCACAAGGCGGATCGTTCGGTCCTGCCTGCTCGGTCTGGTGGTCTAGTGGTATGATTCTCGCTTAGGGAAAACCCTACAGCATAGCTTGCGAGAGGTCCCGGGTTCAATCCCCGGCCAGACCCTTCTTTTTGGCATTTGGATCGATTTACCAAATCGTGATGAGAATCGTGTTGTTTCTTTCCTCTTTTCTGTTTCTTTTTTTGTAGGGGGGGAAAGGCCCATCCAATTGGTCGGTTACTTGGGGTTTCTATTCATCTTACGTCGTATTCGAGATGATTTGTGTGTAGATCCAAACACACATACGTACACACACACAAACACACAAACACTCAATCATGATATATGACGGAAGATGCTTCGCCGCCGCCGTCATGATCAATAATAGCCCACACGCCTCGTAACGGGAGGGGGGGCAAGCAAAACCATTGACGTCCAACAACGCCGTCATCACTCACTGAACCTGACTCTCTGGACCCCCGAACGCCTTCGCGGTCCGTCCGTGTCCCTCCTCAGGCCTCCCCTGCGAAGAACCCCGTCCCGTCTCCCCTCTCTCGTGTCGTCGTCGCACGCGCAGACGGTCCCGCAGATGGCCATATTTCCATTCACATTGCACCCCGGCTTGTGGTTCATCAAGGCGCCGCTCATGACAGCGGCGCTGGCCGTCGTCCCGCCCGAGCCGTCGTCGTTGCGGGAGCGGGAGCGGGAGCGGGAGCGGCTCCTCTGCCGGACGTGGTCCACCGTGTCTGCCATGAAGCGCAGCAGCCCTCCGCGCCGCTGCTCGGCCTGGTGCTGGTGATGGTGCTGGTGATGGTGTTGATGGTGATAGAAGTGGTGGTGGCGGAACTGGTTCTGCAGGCGAGAGAAATGAATGCTCGATGGTGGTCCTGGGGCGGCAATTGCGTTCTGGTAAAGAAGGTCCTCCGACAGGCTCGGCGCGCCGTGGTTGTTGTATCGCGGGACGCAGTGGTTGCCGCCGCACTCGCAAGGTGGTGGTGGTGGCGGTGGTAGTCCTACACCGTGTGCGCGGCAATGCTGGGTGTAAGTGAGCAAGCGTGAGCAGGCAGGCCATCAAAGAGCAAAGCTTCAACGTACATGATGCGGGTTCACTCGGCGCCAGCTGGACAAGTGGTAGCAGTCACTGGCCACTTCCTCCCACTCCTCGCCCGGCTCAAAGTAGCCTTCATCGCGAAGCCAGCAGAGAGCTCCGCCGCAGTCGCAGTCGCAGTCGCAGTCTCCGTGACCGCCGTGAGGTTGGCAGGCGCCACAGCCGCTGCCGAACCACGGGCGTTGCTGGACAAGATCGGCAGCGTGGCCGGTGGCGCTCGGCCGGGGTGCTGCCGCCGCCGCCGCCGGGCCGTCGCCCGAGAACCCGGGGCTGCCCTCTACTTCGGCAATGCCATCGGTCATGGTTGCTGGTACCCGGGGGGATTTTTTTTTCAGTTTGAGAATATTCTAGAGCAAGGAACAGGTTGCATCCGCGGGTTCAACAACGGAGGAGGAGTGCATCTTCCTGGAGAGGAGAGGAGGGAGAGAGAGGAAATGGAGCGACTCAAATAGCCTGGGCCATGTTTGCGTTGCACCCCCTCATCATCATTATCACCGAAGAGCGAGCACAGCATGTGGAAGTGAGGCGAGACGCAGGTTCGGGGCAAGGACGGGAAAAAAAAAGAGAATAATATAAAAAAAAATAATCAAAACACCCCGGCGCCCAGAACGAGTGACGGACCATTTCAAATCTCATGACCCCCCACCCCCCCCC
>VTGD01000269.1:0-10749 GCA_013406985.1 Calonectria crousiana | reverse complement strand
GGGGGGGGGGGGGGGGGGGGGGAAGTGCCCGATGTCCTGAATGGAAAATTCTGGGGTTTAGCGAGACAAGCCATAAATTGTCAACCAAGTTGTGGCTGACTTGGTTTGCACCACCACCACCACCACCACGTCTTCCTCTGCAACATGGCAAAACGGTGGGAAGCGACAACTATTCATGCCCTAAAAGCGCCTCGTCGGATGCTAGGGCGTCAACATCGGCATTTGCCGTCGGTTTGGAAACCCAGGCCACTTGCCGAGCAAAACGGTGCCGACCTCCGCTATTGAGAGTTAGCTCGTCTGTGGAAGGGGGAAGAAGAAAAGGAACATGACCAGAAGCAGAAGTCTTCGCACTTGAACCGGCTTAGTTTCCCACCGGATAGGAATATACCTCGTATTGCGTCGTACGCCGCACACACTAGCGGCCTGTGTTAGCAGACAGCCACCGCCACATATATGCTTCCATGCTTCATGCTTCGTCTTCGTCGCCATCAAACGTGCCCACATGGCACATAGTGCGGCGTTGCCAGCCAACCAAGCATCTTTGTATGCTTGTCACGGCGCTGTGGCACAAGTAGGACCAGCAGCCTATGCTAGCTCGTTGTCGTCGGGGAATCCCTCTGCCTGAAACCGCGCCACGCAACGCGGGGAATGACTGATTCCCGAGTCCTGGATTGCACAGACAGGCCTCACTCTCATCAAACGGGCTTTTTGTCAAGCAGTCGCGCCTTGATCAACACACCACTCATCACCTCCAAAGGTTACCGAAGGATTGGTTGGCTGTGCGGAGCACGAGCACTGCGCGCATCGCACATGGCATGGTGTGTCTCTTATCTCCCGTCAGCCAAGCTCACGCCCCGCAATTGTCCCCATGCGCACTGCCGAAGCCCCTGCAGGAGAAAGGATCTTCTTGAAAATCCTACCTCCTTGAAAGGCTGTCCCACTAATTTCCGCCTTGTCAGCAGAGGTTCCTTTATGCAGGGGGCTCGCGGGATCCAACAGGCTCGCCACGTTATCGGGTTTCCCGAGATAAGGCTTCACCATCGAGCATCTCCAAATTATTCGATATGGCAGACGCGCGATCAAGCTGTCGATTCAAAGGGGTTCAAAGGGCGGAACGGCGTCCGCCCCAGACAAGCGACCCCTTCTTGGCGTCACCGTTCCCAGCGGGCGGGCTTGAAATTAGAGCCAGGCGCCAGATAAGCGAGAGGGACGGATTTCGCGGCATGCAATCTGTCATGGGCATACTACCTCAGCTGGGTGCTGCATCCCGTACATGGGCCATGAGTCGCGCGACAGCGGGAAGTCGTCATGGCACAGCCAACTGGACGAATTAGACTTTGATTTAAATGGCGTCCTGGTTTCGGGCTCGATAAGCCGTACCGCGGGAACCGGCTGCTCGACCCCTACTGGGCAGCGCTCCACGCCTATCAACGACAGCTGAATGCCATGGGCCTGCGGCCATGCTTCATTGGGCCAAGGCGGCGCACGCCACACGACACGGCGAGCAAAGAGTCAGTCCGCAACGGCGGCCTTGGGCCCAACAGCCCAATCAGCTTCAGGCCCCATCGCTTCCTCGCAGACCCAGCGACTTATCAGCCCGGCGCGCCACGGCTTCTTCCCCAGTTCCGCCTTCTGGGGTAGTGGGCCCCGAAGCACCCTCCCCTCCCTCCTCCCGTCTCCGACTCCTATGCTGAAAGCGCTCAAGGCGCTACCGTTGTTCAAATGCAGATCCCTAGCCGCCCAGTGCATTGGTCGCCGCAGGGCTCTTTTCTTTTTTCGCAATGATCGACCCACGTTGCTTGGCCGAGTGAAAGTCTTTTGGCAACAAAACCGAATCCCCGTCACCGATACGCGGGCGAGCAAGCTCAACCATGGCTGGCCTCCAGACCAACCTCTATGTCGGCATAGGCGTCACCTGGATTGCCGCCCTCGTGGCCCTGATCTTGCGTGTCATTGCGAGGCGCATGACCAAGATCAGCTGGTGGTTTGATGATTACTTTTGCCTGGCCTCGTTTGTAAGTGCCAGCATCGCGACAGGTATTACGCCACAGACGCTTGCTAACACGTACTCTTTACATAGGCATTCGCTACTGGTTACTGCGGAATTCTGATGCATTGTAAGACATTACCTCGTACATTTTTCGGACCTTCTTCTAAGACACTAATACATGTTTGCAGGGACCCTCCACTGGTATCTTGGCAAACTTATGCCTGATTCCCTGGACGATGCGACAAGAGAAAATATCCTCTATCACTCGAGGTTGCTTGGCTTCTTCAATTCGCTATGCTATGCCTCGTCCCTCGCTACTTCCAAGATATCCATCTTGTCCTTCTACTGGCGACTCTTCAGTCTATCGACCATTCGAATCCCCATCCTGGTCCTACTGGCGATGTCTGTCATCTGGATCATCCTGCGAACCTTCATGTTAATATTCCGCTGCGTTCCGGTGCAAGCAATCTGGGACCACACCATCACGGATGCTGTTTGCAACATCAACAGCGAGCAATTCTTCTTTGGCACCATTATCACCCATTTCTTGATGGATGTTGCTATCTTGATATTGCCTGTTGTTGAAGTCTTTAGGCTCCGTCTTCGCCTTGGTCAAAAGCTTGCTATTACTGCCCTATTTGTCCTGGGCACCATGTGAGTATCCCGCCCTATTTGTGTGAGTAGGAGGATCTAACACTTTTGCCAAGCGTGTGTGTCGCATCCGCTTTTGTTCTCGTTGAGTTGATAAATTATCCTGCAAACACGACGCAAATGCCGTACGATTATGCCATGTATTGTGTATTGGGAGCAGTCGAGGTGAATATTGCCATCGTGTCCGGTAAGAGCTCGCAAACGGCCCAACACACGCGAACATGATCCACTGACGCCACCTTTAGCTTGTTTCCCGCTCCTTCGACCCGTCTTCCGCCGCATTCTTCCCGCGAGATTCCTCAGCTCTGTTGGCAGCAGCCAGCCCATCAGCCGACCAAGCAATGTTATCCGACTGACGACCTTGACGAGAACCACAAAGGAAGCAGAGGTGGATGAATCAAGCTCCACACACCAGCTAGCAGATCCAGAGCACGGAATACCTGAGATGCCAGAATATGATGCGGGGCACGTGCAGCACCCGACAGGCATCCACACGGTTATTTCGAGCCGATATTGTGGGTCGGAAACCTCCAGCCGGGATGATGAACGCGACATGCCCGGTATTTATGTACGAAACGACACTGTAATTGAGGTGGAGGAAATGGTGGATTCGAAGGGATCCAGACGATGAACGAAAAGATATTTTACCACCACTGTAGGAATAGAGAGAAAGCTATTAATATTGAATGTGAATAAGACGCGAACTGGAAACTGATCATTAAACGGGGCTCTCCCTCATTACTAGCTTCCTGTGCATAACTACTAGTCTAAGTTGAATTACAACTCTTTCTCTCGGACTGTGTCGTAAATTAGTTGAAGAGGCAGGATCGACTACGTTATTTTTCAACTCGTCGTGGTATAGGGTAGGGAATGACCCACTGACCAACAACGTAACTCGACTCTCCCAAGATAACGATCCATTAATGACAAGGTCATTTTAAACCCCATTTTAACTGCCATTGGGTATTTAGAAAGGGTGTGGGCTTTTGTTTTAGGTTGCCGTTATTGATAAAGCCCATTAAATGTGGAGCTAAGTGGACTTGAACCAGGGATAATGCGCATCATCGCTAGCATGAGGAGTGAATTGAGTGAATGAGTAGATCCCTGGACTTTTTATCGAATTTTTCTCTCTGTCTTCAGTGCTTTTTCGAATGAAAATCCCCGAGGAAAAAAATATTCTGAAGCCAACCAACCATTCGCACCCACGCTACCTATTTCACATCCAACGACAGTACCCGAAGGCTTGAGAGGTTGTCTTCACCATGCTATCATCGATTTTTAGCATTGAAATCCATTGTCATAATTGATAAAAGGACATCTCAATAGTATTTCTGACTTTGGGCCTTTCTTGCATTATGTGGTGCAGGCCATGAGGAGATCGATGCTCGGGCAGAGAATTGGAGGTATTTTTCTGTTTCCTGACAAAGCTGGGGGCTCCGACCCCTGAACGAGAGAAATTGGAATGATGCATGATCATTCGTAATTCAAGGCCATGGTTGAGAAATTTTGACCGGTATTGCCATATACTTAGAAAGACAAGAAGATGCCGCTTGAGAAGAATGTTTTGGGCTCTTGGGAGGATTTATGTTTAATGCATAGACAAAATTGACGGAAAGAGGAGATTTGTGAATAAAATATGTTGTTAGAATGAATGGATTAGAAGAGGCACCTCGATCAAAGCATATTATCCCTTTGACTGAGATAAGCCTGCACTTGCCTCACCAGCAGGGATGTCAGCCATATAATGCTACATCGCACTTTTGACAGCGATATCGTGACTGGCCTGCAGGTGTTATCCCCAGGCCGCTCGCGGTAGGAGTTATCAAGAAATATGAGGCTGCCATCGTCATACGTATTCACGGCCACGCTGGAGAGCTCTTGAGAACTCATATTAAATTAAAAATGTATTATATAGTTGTAAGTAGGCCCCGGGGTAATGGATTACGCAATGAAGGTCACAAAAATATATAGGACCTGCTACTTGCTCGGATGAAAAGTGCTGATAGACAAGGTGTGGGATGAAAATGAGAAAACGCTCGCTCTGCAATCTTTGTTAGCAACTTTGTAGTATGAAATAAATTCTGTTTGTTCCCGATGCTTAGGTTAATAATAGTATTTCATGTCAGGTAAAATGATCAAAAGTAAATTAATAAAATAAAAACCTATAGGCCTACCAGTTTAATTCAACATTTTCTTCTTCTTTTCAACTCGTTGTGATTACATACAAAAATGATGTCTGGTACCTTATTAGGGTAGGCCAATCAGGAAGTGGGCGTCTCAAAGTGGATCTGAGCCAATACCTTTTTTCCGTCGCCCCATCTAAGATGAAAAGTGACAAAATATTCAAGAATAAGGATCTGGCTGGGGATTGAAACCGGGACCTCTCGCAAGCTACCATGTAGGGGATTCCCTCAGCGAGAATCATAACCCCAGACCATCAGACCGTGTGAGTGAATATGGTCAAGATTCGTGTCGTTGGCGGTGGGGAAACGGCCGGGGCGCCGGGGATGACTAATCATCATTGGTTTCATTGAAGCCACTCATCGATCGCCAAGGTGCCGATTGACTACAAGATTAAGGCGTGCGGGGCCAGATAATTGAGGAAGGCGAGACAGACAAAAGCCATGATGGCGGTGAGGAGTTTTCCTTCCCATAATGGGAATCTAAGACCGCGTACAGCCACTTTCGGGGTCCACTGGCAAAATGCGAGCTGATGCACATTCTTATGCCTGATAGGCTGTTCGTGGCTTAGAGAAGCGAATGTGGCTGCGGTCTCGACTCAGCCAATTCGCGCTATTGCTTCAGCCCTCATTTGGTCTGTGTTGGGTTGAAGTAAGAAGGGATGAAGGAAGAAGAAGAAGAACGGGAAAAAAATACACTACAAATTTCCCAATTCAATGGAGATTTCCTCTGGTTATGCTGTGAATAATGGCATAACTGAGGCATCCTGGGCAGCCCTGTTCCCTGTTTAAGGTTGCATGGTAGGGCTGAGCACAACACCAGCCAGGTCCAAGTAGCGACACCAAGTGTCACGAGTGGCGCACCTGGATAAAATGTGGCTTCAGACGGGCCGCCACTCCCGAGCTATTCAGATTGGGTTAATAGGGGCATGTCGCAGAGCAGTTTGCAGCAACGTACTTCAGCGCCTCAAAAGGCGTTTGGCTTCTCACCCAATATTGTCCTTTTGGTTGTCTGTCTTCTGTGTGCTCATTTCGAATCTCATCTTGCTCGCCATCATGGTGTCGTTCAAGGGACTCACACTCCTCTCCTTGGGAGCAGGTGTGCTCGGCTCAGGCTCAATTTCCTGCTACACAAATGTGGGAACAACGTCCGTCTCACGTGTCAGCACAAAGACCTCGACGACAACCTTGACTGTCACACAGACGATCAAGAAGAACATCGGCAAGACCACAACAATCACCCCCAGGCCTACCACTGTGACTGTCACCAGCACCAAAACCGCGACCACAACGAAGACGGCTGATCCGAAAGTGGACACTGCCACAATCACCAAAACAGGTATTCTTCTTTTTCCACGCGGAAGCGCATGAACCACCCCCACTGACGCTTATTCACAGCCACGGTTACTGCCAGTACCACTGTTACGAGCACTGAGATGACAACTGATGTAGCCACCTCCTACTCTACACTCACCACCACCACTACAGTTCCGGTTCCTCCAAACTTTACCGGCCTTTCTGAAGAACCCATCTTTGATTCGAACTCTAAACGAGGCCTCAAGGCCCGCGCGACGCAGAGCAGCAAGCAGTGCCCTCAACGGGTGGACTGCATCCGCACCGCTACCAAAACCGCCACCAAGACTGTCACGACCAGCAAGGACGTCACAACAACCCTCGGCCGCAAGACTTCCACGGCCACATCTACTGTTACCAAGACTGCCACGTCTACGAAGTACCCTCCCAATGTCACAACAACTGTGACAAAGGCCACCGACACAACCATCACCAACACTGAGACGGTCACTTCCACATCAACGGTTTCTTCTACCAGTAAGTCTTGCACACGATGTCTTCTTCCACTAGACAATGAAATTGACACCACTTAGCGACTGCGCAAATAACTTTCCCAACACCATACTATGCTGCCTGTGCCCCATTCAACGTGTGGACGGGAGGAAGCGGCAATGCGCTCTTTGGCCCTACCACTAGCTCAAGCGAGCAGGTCACCGTCATTGATAAATCATACCCCTACGATTGCTGCGCTGCCTGCCATGGCGTGTATGCCGCGAGCTGTGCGGGCTCATACTGGATCCAGGGACATTGCGGTCTCATGCTCACCACCGATGAGTGCGATGCGTCGCATTGGGCAGGTAGCTATTTTGGCATCGGTGCCTCGGACGTGGTTGGACAGACTGGAAGCAATGGGCCTTGCGCAAAGATTCCCATTTACCGGACTGAGTAAACTCCGAGGGGGGCACACCGCAAGACTGTCGGATAGCAATTCAGTTTCAAGAGAGGGGGTGGCGGCATCTGCCGATGGGGTAATGAAGGAGTTAATTGGACAAGTATTATCTCTCTCCCGCTTTTATGCATCAATTTCTACTTCCATATCCACTTCCATTTTCCATTCGATTTTCATCATATTATGGATGAATCACGTGGCCTGCAAAAGAACAGTGGTTGCTGTTTTGACGGCCTCAATCTAGGGTCAGTTCGGTTTGGTTGGTTGTTGGTATCCGATGTGAGGAATCTCTGGTCTTGTCCTTTGCTTGCTAGTGCCAACATCTAGTGAAATGCTTCACGTGAACCGTCCACCTCAGCACAGTACGCTGCGCTAGTTATGGGTCGCCCTCGTTCTCCTATCCGCAACGATCCGTACGCCATGTCCCTACAAACGATGATGAGAGACACCTACAACAATGACATCACCGAGAATGTTCCCGCTTTTGATGGCGATAACGCTGCCCTGTCATCATATGTTTAGCAGGAGGAAGAGGCCAATAGTCCACACGAGCCACGCCAGGACGTAAACCAATTCCATAATGACGTCTTTCCGCCGGAGATACATATCGAAATTACCTTGTATTCCATTGCTGTCAAGCGTGCTAGCATTTGCAAACAGGTGATTTTGATGCAGGAGAAGTGTTTTGATGCTGACCCCAACTATCTTGAGGCCTGGATTACATTAATGGTGTTGGTCTTGCTGCTGTTGGATCTATTTTGGCGTCATGTGTCCATAGACGATAATTTAGTAAAATCTAAAGCCAGAGAAGTTCGCCATGGTGGAAAGTATCACCAAAAGGTCTATCAAGTCAACGAGTTTTGGCTGTTACGATTTACGTGGAAGGAGATGCGCGCTTATTACAACGCTGAGAAATTTAAGGACCATACCGGACACATATCCGTCAAGGTGGGATTCTAACGCGAGAGTGGATCTGCGATGCAGCTGAGCTCAGTGTGGAATTTGGGGTTTCCTGCGCGAACGCGTCGTTTTCGCTGAACGCTAAAGCGAGAAAGGCGTTTGATTCCAACCAGCAAGAGCTTATGATTGATACGCACAACGAAACATTTTTCGTCTCAATGGGCAAAGAGGGATACGCGTATCAAAGGCTTCATCATTGTCAGACAATGGTGTGGTGCAGATTCCATTACGTAACAGATTGGGAGGCGAACGGCAAAAAGATCAAGGGAAATTGGACAATTGGGAATCGCGTTCCCACAGAGATTTTTCTGCTGCCCAGACAAACCCAATTGCAGGCACCCATCGAAGTTCATGAGCGCGAGGAAGAACTTGCGGGAGAGGGGAATTTTGACACCCACACCTTCTTTTCCGCGAGAAAGCTAAATTTTACCATAAAGGAGATGGAAGTGGGCGAAGACTATTGGACTGGGAGCAAGATTGTGGTCCTTATTCTCAAAAAGCCAGGGTTTTGATTTACTGAAAGGGATTTGATGACCATGGATTTACATGGCTATACGCTTGCGCTGATCAAGGCAGTGAGTGCCTTATCTCACTTCACATGCAGGGATACTTTGTTAAATTCTTCAGTTATCTTTACAGCTTTTGTTGTACATCATCCCTATCCCTTTAAGTGCCGTAAGCCTCCACCCTGGTCAGTCACGTGATCACAAGCATACAGAAAGTGGTTGTATTGTATTCTGGTTTGTTGGCGGTCACGTGACTGACCAGGGTGGAGGCTTACGGCACTTAAAGGGATAGGGATGATGTACAACAAAAGCTGTAAAGATAACTGAAGAATTTAACAAAGTATCCCTGCATGTGAAGTGAGATAAGGGATAGTTTAAACTCAACAACTACCCGGTGGGCTGAGTAACTAGCTCGCAAGCTGGGCAAAATAAGCCCCCACCTCTCCTGCCGGAGAGTTGGTTTCAAAACCTGTAACCGTGTCGAATGTGTATCCTGCTTCCACACCATAACTCATCCAGAACTCCTCCGTTCCTAGGCCAAATTGCTTCAAAATTTAAATACTATCAATTTTATATCTAAATTCATTATGCCTCAAGTTTCAGCCAAATCGCGCGCAGCTGCGGTGAGTGCAGCTCGTGCATTTCTGTCGGGTGAGAATATCACACGGACGACTCGGGCGAACCCCGCACCGCCCCGACCGCTTACAATAGCAGAAACAGCGGCTCAATACCACGCCGGCCTCCCGCTCACCAAGAAATATATATCTCTATTAAAAGCTGGAAAGAAGCTTCCTGCTATTGCTAGCAGGGGCAGTGCCCCAACTGCCCTTACTAATGAGGAAGAACGAGCTATTATTACCTACATACGAGATGTTGAGAAGAGCGCATTTGCTGTGACTGAGGCCTGCTTGCGCAACTATGCTAGTTTCCTAAGAAAACACTATTTGAGCGGCTCAAGGTTGCTAATCTCAAAATCTTGGGTCGCACGCTTTAAGAAGAGGCATCCCGAGCCCCCAAGGTCAAAGAGGTCATAAGGGTTGCAGCTAAATGCGATCTCCCTCATCTGGACCATTGGTTCATAGAATTTAAAGCTATTATGACAAAGGCCTTGATCATAGCAGCCAATTTCTGGAATTTCGATAAAACGCCATTGCAGCTAGGTTAGGTAAATAGCAATTTGAAGATATTTTCAACCCGTATGAAGAAAAACACTTGGCCTATGACTTTTTAACCGGGCAACAAGGAGTCATTGACCTCTGTGGATGCGATCAATGCTGCCGGCAGGTTAATTCCTTCCTTCCTTATTCTCTTAGCAAAGGTCATCCTCGAGGAATATACCGTATAATCTCGCAAAATCCGGCCATGGAGTGGAGACGAAAATATCCCCATAAATATGCATAGAACCAATAAAAGCCGTTACTAGAAGCCAAAACGCGGAGAAAAAAGCAAAAAGCAGCTCCACTCCATGGTCGGATTTTGCGAGATTATACGGTATGATGGCTTGTCACAGGCCGAGGCCTGGTTGAGGGATACGGCTGTGCCGTATCCACCTAGATTAAGCTTCCTGACCACTTTGGTAGCGAGGGCACACCAAGGCATATATAATCAGAAGAATGCATTTCTTCTGATCGCCTTTCTTTCCTTTCCTCTCTAGCTTTAGATAGATCAATACAGAGCACCCTTCAGGTTGAACAAATCCAGGACCAGCCCTTCACATGGCTAATATTGATGAAGATATTATTCTTACCATAATAACATCCGGCTTTAATAATAATCATCAAGCCTTACGGTAGTTATATCACTTTAATCATCACTCTTTTACCCTAAGCAATAGCTTCAATAACTACATAGTTAAGGAGTGGTTTAGATACGATATTTACATGAAAAGAGAAGACTGGACCCAAGAGCTCACGATCGGGAAACAAAAGAAGAAGAAGCCAATATATCAAATGCTTCTAATAGATGGGTTTTCTACTCATGAAAACCCTGACTTCATAGGTATTGCTATGCCTTTGTGTCACAGGCTGAGGCCTGGTTGGGGATACGGCTGTGCCGTATCCATCAAGGTTGGCTGAGAGTATGTCACAGGCTGGAGCCTGGTTGGAGATTAGGGCTATGCCTTATCTGGAACCTGGATAGCAACACCTTGATAGCAAGAACCTAAGGTATATAAAGAAGGAGGTAGCCTTCCAGGCTACTCTTCTCTTCTTTCCTCCTTAG
>VTGD01000268.1:0-10766 GCA_013406985.1 Calonectria crousiana | reverse complement strand
GCCACTGATAATTGGGATGAAGCCGTCGTCAAGCTGCTGCTTGAAAAGGGCGCTGATGTCGAGGCCAAGGACGAATATGATCAGACACCGCTATGGTGGGCCACTGATAATTGGGATGAAGCCGTCGTTAAGCTGCTGCTTGAAAAGGGCGCTGATGTCGAGGCCAAGGACGAATATGGTCGGACGCCGTTGTTGTGGGCCGCCAAGAATAGGCATGAAGCCGTCGTCAAGCTGCTGCTTGAAAAGGGCGCTGATGTTGAGGCCAAGGACGAATATGGTCGGACGCCGCTATGGTGGGCCGCCAAGAATGGGCATGAAGCCATCGTCAAGTTGCTGCTTGAAAAGGGCGCTGATGTCGAGGCCAAGGACAAATATGGTCGGACGCCGCTATCGTGGACGGCCAAGAATGGGCATAAAGCCGTCGTCAAGCTGCTGCTTGAAAAGGGTGCTAATGTTGAGGCCAAGGACAAATATGGTCGGACGCCGCTATCGTGGGCCGCCAAGAATAGGCATGAAGCCGTCGTCAAGCTGCTGCTTGAAAAGGGCGCTGATGTCGAGGCCAAGAACGAATATGGTCGGACGCCGCTATGGTGGGCCGCCAAGAATGGGCATGAAGCCGTCGTCAAGCTGCTGCTTGAAAAGGGCGCTGATGTTGAGGCCGAGGACGAATATGGTCACATGCCGTTGTCGTTGTTTAGGGTTAGGGCTAGGGTTTGAGGTTCGGTATATTAACTATCTATAGCTATAGTGCTTAGTTGCTTTTATAGAAAAGAACATTTGTAGGTTTCTAGGTTTTTAGAAGGTCTTATAGAGGAGTATTAAGGTAAGAGCTTTAGCTAGAAAAAATAGGAAAGTAGGGAAATAGGAAAATAGAAGGATAGGAAAATAGGAAAATAGAATAATAGAAAAATAGAAAGGTAGATGTCACAGGCTGAGGCCTGGTTAGGGGATACGGCTGTGCTGTATCCACTGGAACATGTGATTGTCATCTCGCTAGCGAAGCGAGATGCTAGATACAAAGCGAGTTCGGCAGCCCTCCAGGCTACCTCCGAACGCCAAGTGGGAAACGGGGAGTATTGTGAAGGGCTGGACAGTTGGTTGTTCACACGAACTGGTGCCTTGTATTGGTCTATCTAAAGCTAAGGAGGAAAGAAGAGAAGAGTAGCCTGGAGGGCTACCTTCTTCTTTATATACCTTAGCTTCTTGCTATCAAGGTATTGCTATCCAGGTTCCAGATAAGGCATAGCCCTAATCTCCAACCAGGCTCCAGCCTGTGACACCCTCTTTTGCGGAGATTATGGAATAACCTTATGTGCGAGATATTGTTGAATACGCCGGATATATCAAGGAGTAGGAGGGTGGCCATAAGTCCACTATTTCCCTTATTCCATGCCTTATATATCTTTTCCATGATAAAGTTGTCACAGGCTGAGGCCTGGTTGGGGGATACGGCTATGCCGTATCCACTTAAACACGTGATTGCCATCTCGCTAGCAAAGCGAGATGCTAGTTATAAAGCGAGCTCGGCAGCCCTCCAGGCTGCCTCCCTTTCCTTTCTCCTTAGCTTTAGATAAACTAATACAGAGCACCCTTCAGGTTGAACAAACCCAGGACCAGCCCTTCACAAAAGTATAGAGCATGTTTAATTGATTTTATCTTCCGTCCCCCCATGTGATTGGCCAGTAGTAGCCCAAGTGATTCTACTATGTAGCTTAGCCTTTGTACTATAATAGCATCCATAATTTTGCCTATTGTGTTTAGTAATGCAATAGGTCTATATATTTTTGAGTTAGTGTAGTCATCCTTTTCTATCTTTTGTATTACTATTATAAGGAGCTCTTGGTAATGTTTAGGGCAGTGTCTTAGTGTCAGGGATTAGTTGAATATTCGGGCAAGGTATGGGGTTAGAAGTGGTGAGAGTATTTAGAGGGCTTTATTTTTGATGCCATTGGGCCCTGGGGCCTTGTCTGCGGTTGTGTTTTTGATCGCTTGTTCCACTTCTGTTTCCGTGATGGGGGGTAGTTCTGTCTGATTTGGGTATATTGCTCCCTCGATGTCCGAAAGATCAGCTTCCGGCGGAGCCGGGTAGAAGGCCTCTCTGAAGGCATCTGCGATCCCTTCTGGTGTCGATATTGCCTGTTCTGTTTCCTGGTCTTTGAGGGCTGGGGTGTTACGACCCAGGCCTGGCTACCCTACAGTGACGTTGTCATCGGTAGAACCCCGGGTAGGACCTACCCTTGTCTCCATAGTCAGGCCTATCATTGGACAAGGAAGACCCACTTAGTAGGACTGTCCCGACAAGGTGCAACTGTCCCGACATGTCGGGACTGCTCCAAGTCATCGGGACTAATACTTCACTTAATATATAAGACTTTAGGAGTTGCGGCCATTAGGGCACAACTCAGCTTTCAATACAACTTGGTTACCTTCAATTGTTCGCTTGACCAATTGACCCATTACCAGACGTAACATTCTCTTACTTGTTATCTTTTGTATTGCTCGAACCCAACGTGCCTGATCCATCCTGCAACATAAACCCTACGGTTTACATTGTTGGATACCTCAGACCGAACTACCCTGTAGTAAGGTTTGGACCAGACCGTTACAGGTTGTGTGTACGTGGCAGAAAAAGGGCAAATTCAAGGCCTCGGGATCATACGAGAGCCTCTAGACATTAGTGCTTATATAGATAGAAGAGTTGTTCTAGAAGCCTAGCAATTCGAGTATATGGTCAGTGTCTGTCTACCCCGCTGTAGCTACCTATTTGCCTAAAGATAGTATTTTAACCACAGATGGCATAACCAAATAATCCACCAGTGATCGGTAATGTATCACTGGTTTATTGTTACGACCCATGTCGTAACCAAAGCGGTCTAGGATGGCAGAATAACTCCTTACGTAAACAACCAGCTACCCTACAGTAGAGACATAGCCAATCAAGACAGGAGCGACGGGAGCGACAGGAGCGACAGGTGCGAATAGCATCGCACCCTGCGCACCAAAGCGCACCGCGCGCTCCACGACAAGATTAGAAGTATATAGACGGATCAAGTCGTACCGTAAGGAACGGTCTTGATTAGCTTTCAATACAACTTGGTTACATCAATCACCGATTGACACATTACCAAACGTAACACCTCTTTGTGAACAAGCGACTTATTGCTTAATGCTACCATACGCGCTCTGATCTTTCTGCCAACATAAACCCTGCCTTCTGATTGGTTTATCCCTTGGGAAATCGGCCAGATCGTTACATTTATTCGGGTGTTGCCTAAAGCAATCTCAATGAAATTGTTGATTTTTTAAGTGCCTAGAAGAAGCTCTACGATGCAATAAATCTATTATAGAGTACTCTGTTAGAATATAAAGTGTTGTATTGTGTAAGTCTCAAGAACTAAACAAGTGTTCAACTCAAGGGAGATATATATGGCTTCTATCCCTTGAGTTTGTGCCTGATTACCTAAGCTTTGCTTGCTACCCGGGAGGCATCTCTAATGTTAAAGCAGCGACCTTACAGTCGCCGCTTTGGAACATCGCGAACAGGCTAGTCCAAAAGCGTCACATCAAGCCCGAATCCGGGTTATGCCGGAAACGGCAGGGATAGCTTCATAAGGTATATTAGAACTAGATTGGTCCCTCTAGATTGAAGAAATAATCACGTCAAAATATTACACCTCCTAATTCACGTGTTCCAACATCTAACCCGTGAGACGATCAACTCGCCAGCACCACACCGCATTACATCCTCAAATTAGTATGAAAGGGACAGGCCGCTCGGCCCTGAACTAGTCCACGTGGTAAATAGTGCCTGAATTGGATAGGAAGCTCCTCCATATGTCCCCGTAAGAAGATAGAATGCCCTTTTATCCACAATATTAATCTCTGGGGTAACCGGTCCTAATCGGGGAAGTTAAGGAAGCATAGCAGGAAAGCAGGAAGGGAGAAGTGACTACTAAAACGGGGGCGGAGTTTTGATGTATGGAAACCACACACCAAGCCCGAAGACTTCGAATAGTCTGTCGGTTCCGTTGTGCTAGGATCGGCTTTGCCACCAGGTGGGCAAATCAGCCAGAATATCGTAAAACAAATCAATGACCTGCATCAGCTAGGTCATAACAAAAATCATAATCATAATCATATGCCTGTGATCAAACGGTCCCTCCAAGAGGAAGCTCGAAGACTTAGGGCCAAAAAAACGTGTATTGAGACAAAGCTACCGAGCCAAGCTGGTGTTGAAGCCAGTGGCTTTTATCCTACTAAATCCGGTATCGCGACCGATCCCTAGGTCACATGACCTACCCTGTATCGAATCCTTGTGTTGGAACACGTGAATTAGGAGGTGTAATATTTTGACGTGATTATTTCTTCAATCTAGAGGGACCAATCTAGTTCTAATATACCTTATGAAGCTATCCCTGCCGTTTCCGGCATAACCCGGATTCGGGCTTGATGTGACGCTTTTGGACTAGCCTGTTCGCGATGTTCCAAAGCGGCGACTGTAAGGTCGCTGCTTTAACACCTTGTGTTAGAACGTGTACCAGGGGGGTTGACTAAGCAAACTTAGGCCCCGCCCCTCTCCTTTGGAGAGGGGGCGACAATACCCGTATCCACGTCGCATGCGTATCCAAATCATCCATTGTAACTCCATCACAACTTCACTATTCTAAGCCTAAATTGACCTAAATTGAGGATATATCTTCTATTACATCTACTCTCATCATGGCCGTAATTTCAGACGATTCCCGGCGATGTGCAGCTCGTGCAGCCCGTGCCTGGTTGAGCGGTAAGGCCGTTACGCGGACGACCCGCTGGAATCCCACTCCACGCCAAATGAGCATCGCAGATGTAGCAGCTCTGCATAGGGCTACACTGCCTCTCACGAAGAAATATATACATCTTTTGAAAGCTAAAAAGCCGTTGCCTTCAATGAAGAATAAAGGAGGCCAACCACCTGCCCTTACGGTTAGTGAGGAGCGAGCTTTGATACAGTTCATTCGAAGCGTTGAAAAGAGTGCTTTTGCAGTCACAGAGTCCTGTATTCGTAACTATGCCTCCTTTTTAAGGAAACATCGTTCCACAGGCCCAAAGACGGTAGTTTCACAAGCTTGGGTTAGAAGGTTTAAAAAGCGGCACCCAGAGCTTCAATGTAAGAAGCCCCAGGTCAAGGAAGTTATGAGAGCTGGGGCAGAGCTTGATATTCCTAAGATAACCGGTTGGTTTAAGGAATATCAAGCTGTTGTCACAGAATTCTCAATATCAACTTCGAATTTATGGAATTTTGATGAAACACCATTGCAGCTAGGCTGGGTCAATGACAGCATTCGGATACCCGGTGGGCTGAGTAACTAGCTCGCAAGCTGGGCAAAATAGGCCCCCACCTTTCCTGTCGGAAAGGTGGGGGCCTAATGAGCCCAGTGAGCCCGCGAGCGGGGAAGTCATACAGACGCCGCTAGGGGCGCGAATAAGATCACGTGACCTGACACCCCTAGCGGTGCAAATAAGATTCCTTATGTAAGCACGCGATGTGTATGCGTGGGTTGTGTGTGTGGGTGAGGCATTATTTGGCCTTGTTGGAAAGAGGTTATATACTGCAAATTAGGCCCAATTGAACGATCAACGGCGCCTAGAGTATTAATCTCTCTTTTTGTGCCTATCTTTGGTCAGAATGAACACAATGGATGTTCCTAATTGCTTCCCCGACGATGTTCTTCCCCCTGAAGATCAATTTAACTCCCGGGAGGAACTGTATACAGCAATCAACGCTTGGGCAGCCCCACGAGGCTATGCCTTCACAACTGCAAAGTCTAGGACGACTGTTAGCGGAAGAAGAGTTGTTGTTTTCGGTTGTGACCGTGGAGGGCATCGCCGTCCCTTATCAAACCCAAAGGAACGCCTGAGAGAGACTTCAACGCGTCGTACAGGATGCCGCTTTTCTGTTCAAGCAAAGGAAAGCCTATGCAAGACTGTATGGAGTCTAACACACCGTCCTGGGGCAGGCTTCGATCAACACAATCACGAACCAAGCATCAGTCAAATAGCACACCCAAAGCTTCGTCAGTTATCAAGGGAAGATAACTCAACAGTCCAACAACTCACCAATGCTGGTATAGCACCAAAGGAGATTGGAGCATATTTGCATATGAATACAAATGCACTAGCTACGCAGCAAGATATTTACAATGCTATTGCACGGGGCAAACGAGACCTTACTAAAGGTTAAAGCAATATGCATGCTCTTGCTAATGAGCTTAAGAACCAGGACTTCTGGAGTCAAATATGCCTTAATGAGAAGAGTATAGTTACAGCAGTACTATTTGCACATCTAAAGTTAATAGGATATCTTAAGTTATATCCTAAAGTACTTATATTGGATTATACATATAAGACTAATAAGTACAAAATGCCCCTTCTTGATATAATTAGAGTTAATGCTTGTCAACGTTCCTTCTGTATTGCATTTGCATTTCTTAGCGGTGAGGAAGAAGAAGACTTTACATGGGTTCTTCAACAGTTACGGTATATATATGAGGTTCATGGGATAGCTCTTCCCTCTATAATACTTACAGACCGCTGCCTTGCTTGTATAAATGCCGTATCCTCTTGTTTCCCTCTATCAACTGCAATATTGTGTCTATGGCATATCAACAAAGCAGTTCTAACTCATTGTATGCCCGAATTCACTCAGAATAAAAAGGATCCTCAGGGACTAGAAAAGTGGAATGAATTCTATGAGTCTTAGCATCAGCTTATAGCCTCAAAGACAGAGGAGATATACAATGAGAGACTAAAGAAGTTTAAGGAGCATTACATTCCTGATCATCTTGATGAGGTGGGCTATATTATGCAGACCTGGCTAGATCTCTATAAGGAGAGGTTTGTAAAGGCATGGGTTGACCAATATCTTCACTTTGAGCAATATATTACATCACAGGCTGAGGGTATTCACCATCTTATCAAGGCTCACTTGAAGACCTCACAAGCCGACCTTTTCGAGGCCTGGCAGATCATCAGGCTTGTTCTATTAAACCAGCTTTCTGAACTTAAGGCAAATCAAGCTAAGCATCAAATAACCACACCTCTTCAACTATCCAGCATACTATACAACAATATCCGTGGCTGGATATCACATGAAGCCTTACGGAAGGTTGAGACTCAACGGCAACGACTACTAAATGAGTATTCTATATGTACAGGGAGTTTCACTAAGACTCTTGGTCTCCCTTGTGCTCATATCCTTCAACCATTATTAGAGGAACATCAACCTCTTCAGCTATATCACTTCCATCCACATTGGTATCTCCAACGCAGAGGAACCCCCCAGCTTATTATTGAACCTCACAATCAATTTGATCGTCTAGCAGCTCGGTCAACTCTGCCACTAACAAGCACACAACGTGAGCCCTGTGCATTTGAAGGTGTTAAGAAAACAGTGCAACCAAAGGCACTGCCAACGTGTTCAAGATGTCACAAGCAAGGCCATACAATGAGGTCTAAATCATGCTCCCTACGTTATGAACATCTATTGCCGGTTCCTATCCAAACCTCTACAGTAACACATACAGTAACTCAAACTACTACTCGCTCTATAACCCGCTCACTATCACCATCATCCCCATCAGAATCCTCTATTGTATCTGAGACTATAGCTATTACAACAACACATACAACAACTCATAGATTGTCCCCACTAGCAGCTGACTCAAATACAACTGCAGCAACAGAATTACGATTTGATAACCCCAATGCTATATTCCAACGATATCAACAAGCACGTGAGGCTTAGTTTAATACATTGCCTCGAGGATCCTTGAAGACCAATCAACAATATAGGAAGTCTAAAGGACTGCCATTGCGTTATAGTAAAGCAGACTATGACTGGTGCCTTGACTACAAGCAAATGGGGAGTCAATGTAGAGTGGGCAACACTGTTAGGAGCTGGGCGAAGGAAGAGATGATGAGTTATCTTGATTGGGATAAAGCTGAGAACAAGAGGATTGAACAGAATGTAGCTGTTGAGATGCAAAAGCAGCCTTTCTCAAGGCGGCGAGGTATGCAAGGTATTTGGGATGCAGGTGAGAGAGACAGTAGGTCGCAAGATATATTATATAAAGGTAGGAAGTTTGCTAGTTAGTATGTTCTATGATACTATTGACTTCCTTGCTATATCCATTGAATATATATGCATACACCTAATATCTGTGCTATAGAGAACTCAGGGATAATTATCTAGGATATTAATTAGACTATAGTTATTTCTACAGCAGCTGTTGGCCAGACTGTGCCTGGGAATATAATATTGCTAGCACGATATGAAGCATCAAGATCCTGAAGTCTATTGTATGTGATACCCTCACCCACACACACAACCCACGCATACACATCGGCGACCCATACGTGCACAGCCGGCTGTGCGAATAAGGTCACATGACTTGCGCGCACAGCCGGCTGTGCAAATAAGGTCTGTGAGGGGGGGTTATATGATATGAGGGATATTGCAAATTAGCAGCCAATTCAACAGTCAACAGCTTCTACAGCATCAATTCCACTCGCAGCCTCTGCAACCTGTTAGAATGGACTCGAATAGTGTTCCCTTATGCTTCCCTGAAGATGCCCTCCCACCCGAAGGTGAATACAACTCACGAGAAGAGCTACGAACAGCAATCAATGCATGGGCCGCATCACGAGGCTATGCCTTTGTAGTCAAGACCTCTTGGAAGACCCCGAATGGAAGAACTGGCGTTATCTTCAATTGTGACCGTGGAGCAGGGCGCCGGCCTTCCCTCTCATCAAAGGAACGGCAGCGGCAAACTACAACACGTCGTACAGGATGCCTTTTTTCTATCACAGCAAAGGAAAGCTTGTGTAAGACTAAATGGAGTCTTAAACATCGTCCTGGGGTTGGCTTTAATCAACATAATCATGAACCAAGCACCAATCCAATAGCCCATCCAATACATCGTCAACTATCGACCCCAGATAAGTTAACAGTCCATCAACTTGCTGAAGCTGGTGTTGCACCAAAGGAGATTAGATCCTTTTTATATATGCATTCAGATATACTTGCTACACAGCAAGATATCTACAATTGCATTGCACAAGGGAAATGGGAACTTACTAAAGGCTAAAGTAATATATATGCTCTTGCTGATGAGTTAAAGAATCAAGGCTTCTGGAGTAAAATGTGTCTTAATGAAAGTAGTAGAGTTACTGTAGTAGTATTTGCACATCCAAAGTCACTAGCATACTTAAAACTATACCCTAAAATACTTATATTGGACTGTACATATAAGACCAATAAGTATAAGATGCCTCTTCTTAATATGGTTGGTATTGATGCTTATTAATGATCCTTCTGTATTGTATTTGCATTTCTTAGTGGCAAGGAAGAAAAAGACTTTATCTGGGTTCTTGAACGGCTACGGTGCATATATAAGCTTCATGATATAGCTCTTCCATCGGTAATACTAATAGATCGCTGTCTTGCTTGTATGAATGCTGTTTCTTCTTCCTCTTGTTTCCCTAATGCAGCTATGATGTTGTGTGTATGGTATATCAATAAGGCAGTCTTAACCTATTGTATGCCTAAATTCACTCAAGATAAAAGCGATCCCAAAGGGCATAAAGAGTGGAATGAGTTTTATGCATCGTGGCATAAAATCGTGGCTTCATCAACTGAAGATATCTATAATGAGAGACTTGAGAAGTTCAAGAAGTGTTATATCCTAAGTTATATTGATGAGGTATATTACATTATACACACCTGGCTGGATCTCTATAAAGAGAGGTTTATTAAAGCATGGGTTCATCAATATCTTTACTTCGAGCAATTTGTGACATCTCAAGCCGAAGGTATTTATCAACTTATTAAATCTCATATGAACACATCGCAAGTTAATCTCTTTGAGGCATGGAGAATCATCAAGCTTGTTCTGTCAAATTAGCTTGCTGAACTTGAGGCAAACCAAGCTAAATAGCATATCAATATACCTCTTATACTATCCGGGGTATTATATACTTATATTCAAGGTTGGGTTTCACATAAAGCCTTATGAAAGGTTAAAGCTTATTGCAAGCAACTATCATAGGAATATCGTACATGCGCAGGCATATTTACTAGGACTCTTAGGTTACCTTGTGCTCATATTCTTCAACGTCTTATACAGCACAACGAGCCCTTGCTATTATATTACTTTCATTTACATTGGCATCTTCAATGTTTAGGAAGCCCCCAGCTTGTTCTTGAACCTGAGAAGCAGCTCGATCACCTTGCAGCCCATTCCACGCTGCCATCTACAAGTACACAATGCGAGCCTTGTACATTTGAAGCTATCGAGAAAGCAATACAACCGAAGGCTTTACTAATATACTCAAGGTATTATACTCAAGGCCATATGAGGAACTCTAAGGCATGCCCTTTATGTTATATACAACTATTACAAGATACATTACTAGCTCCTACTCCAATCTCTATAGCAACTTATTTAATAATCCATATAGCTACTTGCTCTATAACCCGCTTACTATCTCCATCCTCATTATTAGGGAAGTCTACAATATCTGAGACTATAGAATACATAACAACACGCACAATAACATACACAACAACTCATATAGTATCTCCAACCGGAGACAAGCCACTAGCTCCAACTACAGAGACCACAGCAAGTTCAGTCACATTACAAGTTGATAACCCTTGTGCAATATTCCAACGATACAAAGAGGCACGAGAGGCTTGGTTCAATACATTGCCTCGAGGGTCATATAAG
>VTGD01000267.1:0-11124 GCA_013406985.1 Calonectria crousiana | reverse complement strand
GAGGATCCGGGCTTTTTCTGGTAGAGTATACACTCTATTGTGCCTGATGAAAGATCCGTATTCGCCCTGTGTAGGGACGCGATCAAGCCGGTCGGTGATGGTTTTGTTGTCTATGAACGGGTCGAGATGTCTTTTGGTAAGGCTAAGTTATTTTGCATTTCGTTCACTTGCCGGCTTTCGAGGCATATGGGTTTATATGTGACTCTGCTATTAGTAGATCCTTCGTGTAGACTCAGGCTGCGAGCGTCATAATGAGTTTACTCGGCGTGGAGGTGAAGTTGGCTAGGAGGAAGGTAAGAGCCTTCTTCCTCACGGTTGCGGCTGCTAGTCGGTCTGCACAGATGTAGGGTTTTGTGTTTTGCAGGCAAATTCATTGGCGCTCAGTCGTATATAGTAGCACACAGGTAAATTCACCTATCGAAAAATTTATAAGGGATAAAGGGAAGATGTAAGAGTTAAATTTGAAGTTGGTAATAGAGGTCGAAGGAGATAAATATAATCTAAGGAAATAATTAGTATATAGTGAATTTAATGATTCACTATTAAATTCTCTTTGTAAAATTATTAAATATAGTGGATAAAAGAAGTAATACAAGGAAAATTGTTTCGGCTATTTTTAGGTTGATTTGCTAAGTAAATCGTCGGGTTTTATTGTTTTGCATATGGGCTTTCCTTTGCAAGTTTCAATTTCTTCTTCTTATAAAGGTCCTTCCAGTCAATCATTGTGCAGTCGAGGTATTCATCGAGAGCGTCGTTTGCGCCCTCCCTAACTATGCTTTCTTCCATCTAGTTATCATCCTTAGCAGTAAAGCCTTTCCATTGGACGGCGTATTCATAGATGGCTTTTGTCCCTCTCTTTCGCAATCTATAGCCGATAATTCTGTCTACCTCCCAGATGCCATCGCCTGTTGCCTCGTCAATTGTGACTGCTTCTGGCTCTGGGGTAGTTCTCTCGAATGGGTCTTTGCCTTGCTCTGGCTTGTACAGTTGGGATGTTGACACGATAGGGTGAATTCTCCAGTGGTTTGGGAAGTCGAGTTCAACTGCCTGCTTGTGGACCTTGCGGATTATCTTGAAGGGTCCGGCGCATGTGGGCGACTATTTGCGTTTTGGCTTGCTAGGTAAGATGTATCCTTTATGAAGGCGCAAGTAAACTATGTCCCCTTTGTTGAATTTAACGGGATCATGTATACTATCGTACCTTATTTTTAATAAAGTAGCTAATATGTCCATAATAAACTTTGCTTCTTTTGAATATAGCTTTCGTAGGCTTTCAAGTGCTTCCGGATTTGTCTCGGTTTCCTTCAATCCTGCCCCTACTATCGCTTCAATCGTGCTCATTGGCTTAAACCCATAGACCAATTCGTTTGGGGCTCTTCTAATAGCTTTAGAATGTCCATTATTAAGGTTAAATTGGATTGCTGGGAGTACCTCTACCCATGAGAGCTCCGGGTTTGTTGTTGTATGGTATTGAATTGCTACCTCGACCGTCTGATTCTTCCGCTCGTCAGTCCCGTTCGTTTGGGAGTAATAGGCAGTTGATCTGAGTAATCCGATGCCGAGTTAAGCAAAAATAGCTTTCCAAATATTGCTTGTGAACTTAGGGTCTCTATTGCTGAGGACCTATTGAGGGATGCCCCAGTCATACAAAAGCAATGCTCATAGGATAGCTTCTGCCCATTATTCTGCTGTATATATGGCGTGCCCTGGGATAAGTATTGTCTTCTTCGAGAAGAGATATGTTATTGTGTATAGTTGGTTTAGGGTCTTGCAATTCTTTATCTGCTACATCGTTCCTTCCGCACTTACTTCCGGCATATCCGTAATAAAGTCTAGAGCTATTGTGTAAAAAGGATGGGAGTAAATTAGTACTAATTGCATTTGGCTAGGAGTCGGCCATCTACTAATCGAATTCTCCCTGTAGATTGGACAGAATAATATGAACTTTTATATTGACTTCGATATTTGGTGAAAATGAACATTGTTTAGTTCTGCTATTATGTGGTTAATTCTAAGGTACTGTTTTTTGTTGTATACTTGTACTAGAAATTCCTTGACTACTGGTTTAGGAATGTATACCCTCTTCCTGCTTGATCTACCTATGTGATAGAGGATTCTGTCTTCTGCTAGGAACCACGGTGGGAAAGTTTTGCCTTGATCTTGTCCTTCTTTTGGTCGGAGTTGCTATAAATACTCTTGGATCTTACTTAGTTTCGGATCTTTGTCATATCCTCTTATTATGTCCTTTTGTAGTTCTAGGTCTATTGCTAGTTTGAAGATTTTACCTTGTGTATAGTAGGTATGGGCCTTAAGCTCGTCAAAATCACTTTTCTTTGCTTCCCTATAATGTAGTTCTTCTATAGGTAGGCATAAGAGTATGTCTGGAATAATGTTCAAGGTGCTGGGCATATGAAAAATTTTGAGGTTAAATGTAGATAGGTAATTGGCATATTTGGCCAGCTTAAGATTGGCTTTATTTAAGTCTATTGTATTTAGTGATGTATGTATAAGTATGCCTTTAATTATAGCATGGTTAGTAATAATATTAATAGGCAAATAGCTGGATTATACTATCTTTCTAAGCTTTCTTATCGCCCACGCAACCGCTACTACTTTAGCTTCTGTGGATCTATATCTTTATTTGACCTTCGAAGTTAATCTTGAGAGGAATATAATCGGTTTTAGTTTCTCTGCCAATATATCCTTTCCTGGGATACTTGTGCCATCCCAGTCCACGGTGAGTTGAAAGATATAGAGTCCGAATCCTATCTTATAGGCGTTGAGTTTGAAGAATAGTAGGTATTTTGGGTTAAAATGGTGAAGGAGTAGTTGGGCGCTAAGAAATTCTTTTATATCTTTAAATGCTATTTCCTCCTTTTTGTCTGGTGTAAATATCAATGAGGATGCCTTTGCTTTCCTTGTGTGTTTTGTTTGTTTTGTCTGAATGATTCCTTTAGTATGGGATTGACGCAGTAATGCGGTTTTTTGTTCTTGGAGTGGTTTAATTCGAACATTATACCATGGGATCCTGCTTCGCAGGAATCCTGCTATACCTAAGAAGGTCTTAAGCGATGTAAGGTCTGTTGGTATGCTTATTTTGGCAAAAGCTTCCAATCTGTCGCCTGTCTTATGGATTCCGCTCCCGTTGATGATGAATCCTAATAGTCGGATGCTTGGAAATGCAAAGAAGGATTTTTTTGCTGAGATGTGCAATTGATTTTTGCGTATTATTTCGAGGATAATTTCAAGGTGTTTAATATGTTCCTCTAGGCTGTCGGAAAAGATGACTATATTGTCGATATAGACTCGAACGAAATGCTGGTGCTCTCTAAAGATTTGGTCTATGTATTGCTATCCGAACGCTGGGGCATTCTTTGCGCCCATGAGTACCACATTCGACACTTCCAGCCCTTGATCCGATATAATAACCATTTGATTCTGGTGTGGCCCGTAAACTGGGAGTTAGTGAAAGAATCCTGTGGCATCCATTGATGAGAACCACCGTTTGCCGCGCATATCTGCCATTATATCCGACTAATCCGGCAATGGGTATGCGTCGGGGATTGTCAATCTGTTAACTGGTCTCAGATCAATAACAACTCTGCCTCCCTTGCGGTTAAAAGGATCTTTGTAGACAACGAATACAGGGCACACAATTGCGGCGGCTTCCTCCATGAAGCTCATCTTGCCGGCCTTGTATAGCTCCTCGTGCTTCTCGTCTAGTAATGCTCGATCCCGTACCCCCAGTGGGTATTTTCGAGTAGTCTTCTTTATGTTTTGCCATCCATCTACAAGTTCAATTCTCATCTTCAGGTCCTCTGACATTAGTATCATACCTCTGTCTCTGTAGACATCAAATTTATTGGTTAGCTCGACGATCTTGCTTGAAGCCTCCGGGTCAAGACTTAAGATATTCACTCCAAATTTGTTCCGGATCGTTGGGACCTCTTCGGGTCAGGTGATTCCGTACCCAGGCGTATTGCCATCGACTTTCTTAGCCTCATCTTCATTCAACTCTTCGATCTCCGCTTCAAAAGCTTCGATAGAGTCGAAAGATTTGTCTTGGAGCCTTCCGTAATCAACATTTTCTGTTATCAGGAATGCATATTCTTGGCCAGCGTAGTTGGATATCCTTCCTAGCTTCTCATGCTTTCAAATCGTAATAGGTTTATCTGTCGTATTGCTGAATTTAACCAGTTTCGGGGTGAGATAGTCGATAGTTGCCGCTGCACACCCTGGCCTTCTTGGTTCAAAGTGGTATGCCTCTTCTTCCCCTTCAGCTATGTGGTATTCCCCCATGTTTGCCCATCTCGCTTCGATGAACATATTGCTCTTCGCGGGGATACTGACCGTCCGGGCACTAGTTACTTTCCGGTTTATTGGTTGGGTACGCAACTTGAGTATTTTTGCATCAGTGGTTATGCTCCTGGCCGATCTGAATATAACCCTTGGGTTGACGAAATCGACTTTTACTCCGTGTTGGTACAAGAAGTTTGTTCCTAAGAGGAGTTTAGGTGCTAGGTTTTCCATCACGTCCGCTGTCACTGTGAAATGCGCTTCGACTTCTTCTCCTTCGACATATCCTGGGACATAAAAGTCGAAGGTGGCCTTCTGGGTGATGGTTACACTGGATCCGACTCCGTTTACTATCCTCGGAGGGTAGGATCTCATAGAAACGTTTTCAGCGTTCTCCTCGAGCCATTTTCTGTCGGCAAGAATAGTAGTTGTACCGGTATCGAGACATGCGTAGTCGGATTTGCCCTAACTAGCAAAGCGTATATCGATCCTCAGGTAGGTGTTCATCCTAGTTTCGAGAGTCTCTTCCATATCCGGTCTCCCGATAGCTTCAATGACTCTTCTTCTGGGTTCAGCCCTCTTATCGTCATTTTCGGAGATCTCCCCATTTTCGTCTGCATGGAAGCAGTCAACAAATGCTGATTCCTCCGCTTCCTCATTTGGAATGGAGTCATCGTCTGAGCGGGTGAACTCTTCCTCTCCTTCAGCTATTACGGTGTATCCTGCTTCCTGGAGTTCCTCTTGCTTAGCTTGGTAGTTTTTGTCGTCGTTGTATAATACTACTTCTGTGTGGTAGGATTTGCTCGAGGGGAACTTCCGTTATTGGAATCTCTGAAATCGTCGGGTGAATGATTGCTTCTCTTCCCATTTTACTCGGGGTTTCCAATCTACCTTTTCTTTCCACCATTCACCTTTTGATCTTTGGTTATTTGAGTTTTGCCTCTGGAAAGGTCGGGATTATTTAATAAACGGGCGATTTTGTCTAAATTGAGCTTGATCACTTTGCGGTCTAGATTGCTCGTTGTAGTCTCGCAGCTTATTCCAATTTACTTGGTTTTAATCCTCTCCAAAATCATTATCAGCCATATACGCTTTTCTGGTCGTTCCTTTCGTGGGGAAAGGGTTTCCTTTCGGACGCATGCCATCTAACATTGTTCGTCTTTTGGCATCGACCTTATTTAATCATTCTGACCTTCTATTATTATATTTCGGCTCTATGCACAATAATTTCAGCTCGGGGTCTAGCTTACTCCAGATAACTTGTAGTAATATTAAGTCCGAGGTTATGCCTTGAACTCTGGCCATTTGAAAGACCTTTACTGCGAATTTCTTGAAGGATTTGCCGTTTTTAATCTGTTCTTTTGAGTAAAACGCTGACTGGAGATATTTGGTCGTATCCTCCATTCTAATCCCGAATTGTTGGCGTAGAGCTAAGAGAAATACTAAGATATCGCTATTTAAGAACATATTCCTTTCTTCATCATCTAATTCTCCATAATACCAATCCATAGCATCTCCTCTAAAAAGAGTTAGTACTTATTGCTATATATATTCACATCATACTAGGTCAGCATTATCCCAATAAGTAATAAATACTTCAATCCACATATCCATATTACAAAAAGCTAGTTATTTTCCGTTATATATTATTTCCCGTAAATCAAATCCGGTATTTTCGGCGTCTAGCCATAAGAAACCAACATCTGTCAGTTTACTTTTGCCGTCTACAAATGAAGTAAAATGCCTCTCTTTCCCAGGTGTTCTTGATCTTCTTCCGATTCTGTCTTCTGGGCGTCCCCTGATTGGCTCTGGTTAAGCTTCGGAAAGGGGCTACTTGAAGTTTATGCTAAATGCTACGTAGTTTCCAGCTATTCCTCCCATTGCTAGGATAAATTCATCTCTCCTAGCAAAGCTAACCGGGGTTGGCTCCACTTTCGGTTCCACCTTCGGCACATAGTGCGGAGCCGGCGCCGGTGGCGTCGGTCCTTGACAAGGGTTTCTCCCGAACGCGTCTTGTGATAATGGCGGAATCTTGGGCAGATCCGGTTCCTATTGGGATAGAAATCCTTATTAGACCATCCATTGGGTTACCATCTGCCTTCCCTCCGGACTGCTCAGGGTCATCCTCTGAAATGCTTTGAGTAATGATGAATCTGGGCTATTTTAGGTTGGAAATGGCGGTGGCGCTGGACGGAAGCTAGGGTAGGTTCCTTGTAAGTACAGGAACTAGTACTGGGCTTGTGGCGGATAAGGATATGGGTGCGCCGGATACCATGCTCCGTGGGGAGGATACTCCTGAAAGGCGTGTCCCTGCTGCTGTTGTGGCATTGGGCCCCTGTACCTTGGCTCCTGGCTAAGTCTCTCCGGTTTTACAGGGTCTTTTCCTTTCCCATTGTAAGTTGGATCTGACATTTCCGGCGAAGCTTCCTGTGGTCCTATGGTGACATTCGCAAAATCCTCGCTTTCGGAGTCCTCTTGAAGGCGTAGGTCGATAGGGTCTGGCTCCATCAACCCTAAGGCCGTAGCTTTCATAATAATCTCCTGCATTTGAAGGTACCTCGGGGATGGCGGTATAAAGTTTTCGAGCCTCCAGTCTGAGGGAAATGGATCCTTCCGGCTGAAGGACGATCTCGTTACTTCGCCAGTTGCATCCAGTCCCCAGTACGACAGTGCTCGTACATCACGATATTCGAAGGTGTTTCGTAGTCTGCGATTGCCGACTATAGCTTCGGGTCTGAGCCCAAACAAGGTGTTCACCTGATAGATGAACTGAAATTCTTGTCCTGTGAGTTCTTGAGGTTTCCTCGGAGCTCCTGGGGTATTTCCGGGTTTTCTAGGGTCGATCTTGGTGGATGGACTGCCCTTTTCTTTGGATGCCATCTCTCTTATTATCTCCGGTTACCAGGCTGTATTCGGAATGTTGTTGGGAAAGGCCGGTCTCTTGCGAGAACTGTCTCCCAAAGGCGGTCAGTCGGTCTTTAAGTAATTGCTACTATTTGTTATTGTTTATTTGGGCGGTGGATTGTACAGTGACCCCGGTGGATTTACCTTTGCAATGTGCACGGAGGATTGGTATTATAAGTCATAGTATTTGTAGTTTAATATGAGGCTCACGGCACTGACATCTGTAGGTCTGGTGATATGAACTGAATTGCTTGTCCTTCTGTCTTAATGGATGAATTAGTCCTTTTAAAGGACAGATTCATTACGTGACTATATATCCATTTGGGCCATATAATAATAAGGAATATAGTCTTTATTAATACTTAAAAAAACTAAGGTATAAATCCTATAGACTACTATAGTTATCCTTAATTATATAATAATTATAGGATTTAATTATAATAAACTTTATTACTAACTTACTCCTTTTAGTAGATTCTATTATAAAAGTATATTATAATAGTATTTTTATTATTATTAATTACTTTATAAAAGTAGTATATTATATTCCTTATAATAAAGTAATAAATAAGAATTAATTTACTTACCTTTTCTTTTAATATATTATTATAGTACATAAATTACTAATAGAAATCATTTTTAATTAAGGATAATCCTTTATATTTAAATTCTAATAAAGTTTAATATCTTTAATAGGCCTAAATTATAAGCTAAATATAGCTTTTTACTCCTAAATAAATAGATAAATAAAATAATAAAACTAGAAAATTAAATAATACCTATAATATTATATAAATTATAAATAAATAAATTAGATTAAGAAACTATTAATTACCTAACTAGCTTATAATATATTATATAATAGTAGTATTAAGATAATCCTTATAAAAGTAAATTTTAGCTTTATTTCTAATACTTACTAAGTCCTCTTAAAAGATATTCTCTAAGTAAAAGCTATAATAAAATCTAATAATCTAAAGAAATTATATAAAGAAATAAAAACCAAACTTAAATTTATATATAATATAATAAAACAATATTATAATCTAAAAAGGCTAAAGAAACTATCCTTTTTAAAGGAAGATATAATCTACTTAGTAATAAAAAATCTCTTAATAAAATAATAAAATAAAAAATTAGATTTTATATAAATAGGACCTTACTTAATAAAAAGAAAAATATTAAAAAATAATTATAAATTAAACCTCTTAAGTAATATTAAAAGCTATCTAATCTTCTATATTTCCTTACTAGAACCTAGTAATAGAATCCAAGTTAATATAGGATCCAAGTATAAACTATAAATTAAAAATATTAAGAAATAATAGAAAATAGAAAAAATCCTTAGATAATAAGAAGATAAATACTTTAAGATTAAATAGAAAGGATATAAGAAAATAATATAAGAACCTACTAAGAACTTAATATATTATTTAAAGATACTAGAAGTATTCCTTTAAAAGAAATAAAAGGAAAATCTATAGTATTCTAATTAATAGTATTAATAGCTCCTAAAGTTTAGGTATTAATTATTACTTCTATCTTAGTATACTTTATCTTTTCTAACTTATCTAGAAAACTTAAACCTTATTATAATATCTTTTTACTCTTAGTCTTTAGTAAATACTTCTAATAATATAAATAATTTAAATATACTAAAATCTTATTTAATTTAAACTAAGCCTTAAAAAGCTTTTCTTTAGCTTTTTTCTTAATATAATTTAAATAATTAGACTTTTACTTAATATAAGTTATTACTAAATAAATTAGTATATATTATTAAATACCTAAAAAATACCTATAAGAATTAATAGCTACTAAAGTTATATTATAAGGATAATTCTAATAGATATACTTAGAATATTTTAAAGATTTAAGATAAATAATATATTTTAATACCTTTTAAAAATAATAGAAATAAGGTATTTTAAATAATATATTATATTACTAAATAAATCCTATAAGCTTAGTATATTTAGTAGCCTTATAAGATAATATATTAGTTATTATAATAGAAAAAATAAATATAAAGCTAAGTTATTTATTATTATATAAAATAACTAATATAGTTCTTAAAAATAAAAACTAATAAAGAGGAAATATTATATTATAACCTATATCTAATCCTATAAAAGACTAAGTAATAAAAGATAATAGAATTAAGTAAACCTATTATTATAAACTAATAACTTAAGAATTACTTAGATTATATAATAAGCTATAAATAGAAAGTATAAGCCCAGAAAACTTATAGCTATAAAATAAAAGATTATAAAATAATTTAATAAATTATTATTATAATCTAATAAGTTATTTTAAGTATATAAATAGATTAAGTCTTACTATAAAAAATAGTCTTAATTAGCTTTTAATATAACTTAGTTATATTAATTACTAATTAATATATTACTAGATATAATACCTCTTTATAAATAAGTAACTTATTACTTAATACTATTATATATACTTTAATCCTTTTATTAATATAAACTCTATCTTTTAATTAGTTTATTTCTTAGAAAATTAACTAGATTATTATAATATTTTTTAGTTTTAAAAATTAAATTATTAATTTAATTATTAGATTTTTTATTTATAAATATTATTAATTATAATATTAAATAAAATTAATTTTTAATTATATAATTATTATTAAATATATTATTATTAATAATTTTTATAATTATTATAATTATTAATTTAATTTTTTAATTATTATTAATTTTATTAAAATTTAAATTAAATTATTTATTTTAAAATATAAAAATAATTACTTTTTTAATTAATTATAAATTTATAAGCTTTAAATATATTTAATTTTTTTATTATAATTATAATTATTATTTTTAATTTATTATAATTAATAAAACTTTAAATTTTTATATAAAAAACTTATTTTATATAATTTTTATAATAAAAAACTAAATATAATCTTTTAAATTATTAAATATATATTTATTAAAAATTATATTCTTAATTTTATAAACTTTTAATCTTTTAAAAATTTAAATTTTTAAAATATTATTTAAATTATATTTAATAAAATAATTAATTTTAATATAAATTATAATTTTAAAAATCTTTTTTATTATATTTTTAAAAATAATAATAATAAAAATATAAATTTAATAATTATAAAATCTTAAATTTAATAAATTAAATTATTTAAAATAATTTATATTTTTATTATAATCTTATAATTATTAATATAATAATTAAAAAAAAAATCTTTTAATTATAAAATTATTTAAAAATTTAATTATAAAAATAAATAATAATAATTTAAATTTTAAATTAAAAATTAATTAAAAGATTTATTATTAAAAGTATTATTTATATTTTTAAAATTATTATTTTTTTAAATTATTTAATAAGATTATTTTAAGTAAATATATAAAATATTATATATTTATAAATATAATTCTTTTTAATTAATTTAATTAAAAAAAGTTATTATAAAAATTAGTTTTAAAATATTAATTTTATTATAAAAAAATTATAATTATTAAAACTTAAAATATAAATTAAATATTTAATATAAAAATAATAAAAAATAAAATTAAAAATATTATATAATTTACTTTTTTTAATATTAAAAAAAAGCTTTTTTTAATTTAATTAAATAAAATAAAAATAATTTTATTATTATTTTAAAGTAATAAAATTAATAATAATAATTATTATATTTATAATTTTAATTATATTATTTTTAATCCTAACCTCTAATCCATAGTCATCCTACGGTATAAAGTACCATAGGATGACTGTTTTATGCAAGATGATTGGTTTGAAAAAAGGTGCATGGGCCACAAGGGATCCACAGTACCATAGAATGACTGTTGTCCATAGGATGACCGGTCTTGGACCAATGAGAGAGAGAGAGAGAGAGAGAGAGAGAGAGAGAGAGAGAGAGAGAGAGAGGAG
>VTGD01000266.1:0-11495 GCA_013406985.1 Calonectria crousiana | reverse complement strand
GATGTACCCCCCCCCCCCCCTCCCGGACTGCTGAATCTCGATGACACGGCACACGGCTTTGGCTTGGGGTGGCGGGTATCTTTTCGTACCAATGACCTTGGAGCTCCTGTCTCTGGACTGTCTCGCCACGCATTTGCCCGGCGAAACAGGGCGAGTAAAGCTGAAAGAGTAGAGCTAAGGCCCTGGATAGCTTCATCGGATACGGGGCGGGGTGAGGGCCAGAAAAGCCATAGGCGGCCGACCATCTGGCGGATTCGGTTTGACACAGTGGATCGTCGAGAGGGACCCAAGGCCGGGGACCCAGAAGCTTCCCCCGAGATGCATCGTCGCCTTGACCCTCTGCTCGACTCCATCGACGTCTCCATCGCTATCGTGGGCCCATCCTCTTTTGCCTTCTGTCTTGCCTGTCAGGCTCCTCCCAAGAAAAAATGACGACAGCTGCGTGGGGACGATGCCAACATCGTTCAATCGTCACATCGCTCGGGTCCCCTGAATCCGCAAACACTTCAGCTGTGGCTTTGGTGCCTCATTTTTCTTTCCCACCTCCCCTCCCTCGCCTCGTTAGTTGTCCGTTTCTAGAACCCACCCCGTCAATGTCGGAATATCTTTAACGTAAAAGCAAATGATTCTCGGTTCCGCCAGAGAAAAAGGCTCTTTTTTTGGCTTTCAGGTCCGCCCCCAAAACTGTTAGATACCCTCCCTTCTGGCACGTGGCAGGATGGGCGCTGCTGCAAGCCACAGCCCAAGGACGATTTCCTATTTCCTCACCCCTTGCCCAGAATAAGAAGACACCAAAAGCAGCCATTCCTTGTCTTGTCTTGGAGCGGGTGCCATGTGGAATGACACACACGCGTCTTGAACGGGGTTGCATCCCTCCCACTTGGGGTCACATTTTGCCTGAAGTCTATCCATCCATGCGTGGTACCTACGCACACCCGCATGGAGCATGGAGATTGGAAGGCAGCGGCGGTCTGTGTGAGATGTTTTTTTTTCCTTTGCTTCTTTCTGTCTGTGTGTGCCTCGTTATCTGACACCCCCTCCATCGGACACTGAGATATTTTCGCTTGCAGCACCTAAAACGCAGCTTGTGTGTGGGAGCTATGACGGGCCACGTCTCGGGCGAAGAGGGCCCAACGGCGTCGAGGTGCGACACACACATGCCATGGTTGAAGACAGCAGCGACGTTTGACGACTGACACGGCTGCATGCGCATCCTCATCATGGTGTCTCGGCGGTGAGGCTTTCCGGGCGAGCAAGTGCCGGTGCGTGAAAGCGTGGGTGAATGACATGGCTGAGATATCAGTCAGGGCCGATTGTGTGTGCCTCAGGGTATTCCAAAGTCGCTTCGTTCATCTGCCGTGATCCGCAACAATGACACCATTGCTCCCATACCCGGATCCGCGTAGACCCTTCGGTCTCGGCGCTCACCGTTGTGTGGCTGGCCTTCCGTTGCTTCTACGCCTCTTCCACGCCAGCCCGACCCAACCGACCCAACACCGCTCCAGCCCCCAGGATCCTGGATTTTCCATCCGACACCGACTACGGGAGAGAGAAAGTGTGTGTCTCAGACCAAAGAACCATTCCTTTTTTTTCTTCTTTCCTTCCCAAATGTCTTGCCCTGAATTTTTGTCTCTTACTCGACCATTACTCCGAATCCGCTGAGTCAACCCGACCATCATTTGTCTCTCGAGCAACGCCCGATCGCTGTATGCCGGCCGTTTAGTTGGTCCCCTTTTTTTTTTTCGTTGCTTTGCTCTGTAACCGATGCTGTTGCATTCCGCAAGCCCGCACGGCGTAATCTAGAAGTCGCTAGAACAGGGGCTTTTTTTTTTTTTTTTGAAGAAATGATCATGAGGAGATTTCACAGTCTTCGTCACCCCCCTCCGTAAAACAAAATAATAAAGCATGACGCCCAAAACTTTATCATAAGCCTTTTTTTTTACTTTACCTTGCGGGACATGCCGCAAAAAAAGAAGGCCCAGAAGGCCAGAACATTTTCCAAATTCTCCTTTACGTATACAAAATGCCAAAATATCTTCCCAATACAGCGCCTGCGGCGATCGCGTCGGCGGCCAGAGTTCCGTTTCCCCCTTCCCTCAGGTACATGAGACGCCCCAGCTGTGGATTTAACCGCCGTTGCCATTGGCACCGTCTCTTCTCTCGCCTGTAAATCACTCACCAGCCTCTTGGCAGTCGGGAAACCCTCGCTGATACGTTGTTGGTAGCGGCGCCTTTTGAGCGCTTCGCTAACATGCGGGTGCACATCCCATATCGAGTCTTTCTATTCCCTCTTTGCACAAGGCCACCGCATCTGCATCGCTGGTGGCGCCCCCGTCGTCTAAACGGTCCAGTCGGAAGGGGTTGGGTGCACGAAACGGCAATTTCTTTAGCCATGCTTTTGTACTTGCATGTTGGAAACGTGTAGGGGGGGGGGGCCAGGTCCTTGGCAGGATTCTTAGGTGGTGACGCTTCAACCCATTCTCTTGCTCATCGAAGGGCAACGGCAGATGCAGCTAGTCCGAGGCGAGGCAGCCCGCGGCATTTGCCTTTGGGGCTGGCTCCCAAGAGATGCACCGAGTGTGCGCCCGGGAGGGACATGGTGGGAAGCTGGGCTCGTGCCGACGGCCGGTAATCCCAGCCAGGACAGGGCGACAAGGGCCTCTTGCTCTCTCTGGCAGTGATGATGGTCCTGGGGGAGGTGGTAGCGATGCTCTATCTGTGGCCCTGTGACTGGGCTAAGCTGGGCTGGGCCGGGGTTTTTTTTTTTCTATCGTGGGATAGCTGCTGATGCGACTCCGAATCAGCGTGGGGAGGATGCATGGCCATGGGCTGCAACATGGCCACATGCCGACTCGGACGAAGCTCAGGGACAGGGCGCGACGATGCCGACAGAAGGCCTCCGAGACAAGCGGCCAGATGCCGAGCAAAAGATCCCCCAGGGCGATACCCAACCAGCCCAGTCCAGCACAGCACAACGTGTTCCCTATCGAGGCATGCGCACGTCGTTCGTCCCAAGGATCGGGGATCGCCCACGACCCGCCACAAATCTCGGTTGCATCATCTTCTGTTTTGCTTTTGTCGAGATGCCAGATGGGTTGGGATGACGGTAGGCCAACCCACTTCCCGCAGCACAGGCGCATGAACCAGTGGGACGTTGGCTCGCTCTGGGCTCGCTCTGGGCTCGGTGTACTCGCCGTAGCCCCCGTAGTCCTCCCGCAGCGAGTGGGTGTGCCCGCCCGGAAGTTTCGCACTCCCGGGAGGCCCCCGGCGCATCAGCTTGCCAGCTCTCCCAGCCCAGGCAGTCAGTGGTGCTGCTTGCCTTGGGGCCTCATGTCCCCCCAAGTACATGCAGGACTGCCGGCCACATCTCCGACGCTTGGCGCTGGGGCCGGGTTGCCGTTGCACACCATTTTGGAGTGACCATGGTCGGCTACGGCGTGTTTTTGGTAACAGACGGTGAGAGCTCTTCGCCTGCAGGGAACTTGTTAAGCGATGCTTCGTCCTCTGTGAGGTCATCATGTTACCCCGAAACGCCCATCAAAGTCAATCGCCGGCCTAGGAGGGCATACAAAGTTTCTCGACCCGAGTCTGAGAGCAACTCTGCCTCGTGCCACCCAAATCTTGCCCATACCGCCATTTCCTCGCTTTTGGCTATTTCCGACATGCTAGCTGCTGATCCCCAGCTTCTCCATGCCTGTCTGTCCGCCGTGTCAATGTTAGCTTGCCCTGCCTATACTCGGAGTGTTCTTGTTCAGACACCATCCCCGTGCGCCCCTCTAGAAGGAGAATGCTGCTGCTCAGGTGACGCCGTCTTGTTCCCGCGACTCCCCGCCCATCACCACCAAGGTTTGCGCTCCAAAGTACTGAGTTGCTTGATTCCCCCGCATGGTTTTTATGCTTCAGACGGCTCTTCGTCCCGACGAGCCGGCCATTTGCTACCCGTAAAGGCTGCTGATTGGCGAATCGAGCTGCATCGCCCTGGATAAACGCCGACAGTGTCGGGTAAACGTCGCCCAGCTGCATTCTGGAGTATCGCCGTCGCGTCATGTGGCTGGGATCACGAAGATGAGAGCAGGACAACTCAACGCTTCCCCTCATTTCAGAGGCTCTTCACGATGCGGATTGGTACGTAGGATGGGGGGCTGCGTTGTCGCGGACGGGGCTGTTTCTGTGTATTTAATCTAGAGTTGCTGACCAGCTTTGTTTTTGCGATTTCCGTGTATAAACCAGCTTGCCTTTGCAACTGTTTTCACGTCTAGCGTCTCATGTACGGGTGTTTTTATTTCAATCCTGATATTTATTACTTCTCTGCCTAAAGCGCGGCTGATTATCGTTTGTAATACAACATGGCCGACATTGACGTTGAGGAAACTCTCAAGAAGCTCACCCTCGCTGAAAAGGTTTCTCTTCTTGCAGGTTAGTGCATATCAAGGCTATCAATAGCTGCAGGCTTGCTCACGGGAACACTCAGGTATCGACTTTTGGCACACACAAGACCTCCCCAAATATGGAATCCCTTCTCTTCGACTTTCAGACGGGCCCAATGGCGTGAGAGGCACAAAGTTCTTCAACGGCGTCCCGGCAGCATGCTTCCCTTGTGGAACTGCCCTGGGCGCAACGTTTAACCAGGAGCTCCTCGAGGAGGCTGGCAAGAAGATGGGGGAGGAAGCTGTTGCAAAGAATGTCCACGCCATCCTTGGACCGACTATCAACATGCAACGCTCGCCCCTTGGTGGCCGAGGCTTCGAATCTATCGGAGAGGACCCCTTCCTGGCTGGCCTGGGCTCGGCTGCCATCGTCCGCGGCATTCAGAGCACCGGAGTCCAAGCGACCATCAAGCACTTTGTGTGCAATGATCAGGAGCATAAGCGCATGAACGTCCAGGCGCTCGTCACCGAGCGAGCCCTGCGCGAGATCTACGCGCTCCCTTTCCAGATCGCGGTGCGAGACGCCCAGCCGGGCTCCTTCATGACGGCGTACAACGGGGTCAATGGCAAATTTTGCAGCGAAAACTCCAAGATCCTCGATGACATGCTCCGCAAGGAATGGGGCTGGGACGGCATGGTCATGAGCGACTGGTTCGGCACCTACTCGACCGTCGAGGCGACCAAGGCTGGCTTGGACCTCGAGATGCCCGGACCGACTCGCTGGCGCGGCGAGCTCCTCAAGTTTAGCACCGTTACTGGCAAAATCTGGGGCCACACCATTGACGAGAGAGCCCGCCAGCTGCTAAAGTTTGTCAAGAAGTGCGCCGGTGCCGGAATCAAGGAGACCGGCCCCAATGCCCCTGAGCGCAATGCCAACAGCCCCGAGACATCTGCGCTGCTCCGCAAAATTGGGAACGAGAGCATCGTCCTGCTCAAGAACGACGGCGACGTTCTTCCTCTTGCCAAGGATAAGAAGACGCTCGTCGTCGGGCCCAACGCCAAGGTTGCTACCTATCACGGAGGCGGCTCTGCCTCTTTGGCTGCCTACTATACAGTCACCCCCTACGACGGTATTGCCGAGAAGCTGGGATCAAAGCCTCAGTACTCGGTCGGAGCGTACACCCACAAGCTTCTTCCCGTTCTGGGAACACAGACGCAGCTGGGCGATGGAAGGCCCGGCATGAGCTGGAAAGTCTACGCTGAGCCGCCGGGCACCCCTGGCCGCAAGCACATTGAGGAGATCCATTTCACCAAGACGGAGCTGCACCTGGTGGACTACTCGAACCCAAAGCTCAAGGATGAGCTCTGGTACGCCGACCTGGAGGGCACCCTGATTGCAGAAGAGGACGGAGGCTACGAGTTTGGGCTCATCGTGTGCGGGACTGCCAAGCTGTTTGTCAACAACAAGCTCGTCATTGACAATGCCACCAAGCAAGTGGCCGGTGATGCCTTCTTCGGCACGGCGACCCGTGAGGAGAAGGGCATCGTCGACCTGATCAAGGGCGAATCCTACAAGATCCGGGTAGAGTTTGCCTCGGCGCCGTCCTTTACGTTGCACATGGAGAACTTGGTCATCGGCCCCGGATCGCTGCGCGTGGGCGGGTGCAAGGTGCTGGACGACGAGGCCGAGATTGCCAAGACGGTCGAGCTGGCCAAGCAGCACGACCAGGTCGTCATCTGCGCGGGGCTCAACGCCGACTGGGAGACGGAGGCTTCGGACCGCGACAGCATGAAGCTCCCCGGCGTGCTGGACCAGCTCATCGCCCGGGTGTGCGCCGCCAACGCCCACACGGCCGTGGTGATGCAGACCGGAACCCCCGAGGAGATGCCCTGGCTCAGCGCGGCGCCCGCCGTGGTCCAGGCGTGGTACGGCGGCAACGAGACGGGCAACAGCATCGCCGACGTGCTGTTTGGCGACCACAACCCCTCGGGCAAGCTGCCGCTGACCTTTCCCAGGCGTCTGCAGGACGTGCCGGCCTTTCTGAACTTCCGCACCGAGGCCGGCCGCACCCTGTACGGCGAGGACGTCTACCTGGGCTACCGCTACTACGAGTTTGCCGACGTCCCCGTCAACTTTGCCTTTGGCCACGGCCTCTCGTACACCACCTTTGCCTTTTCCGACCTGTCCGCGGCAGTCGAGCATGGCAGGCTGTCGGTCAGCCTCAAGGTGACAAACACGGGCTCCGTCAGGGGCGCCGAGATCGCGCAGCTCTACGTCCGGCCCCGGCAGGCGGCCAAGGTGAAGCGCCCGGTCAAGGAGCTCAAGGCCTTTGCCAAGGTGGAGCTGGAAGCCGGCGAGACCAAGGTGGTGACGATGGAGGAGCTGGAAAAGTACGCCGCGTCCTACTTTGACGAGGAGCGCAACCAGTGGTGCGTCGAGGCCGGCGAGTACGACGTAATCGTCAGCGACAGCAGCGCCCTCGCCGAGGGCAAGGCGGTCAGGGGCTCGTTCAAGGTGGACGAGACCTACTGGTGGTCCGGACTGTGAGCCATCCGAAACTAGTAATCAAGAATTGCATGAGAATAAGGTTGTTGGGTGATTTTATTGAGTTTTATGAAAGCGAAATAGCATAGTTCCTTGCATAGAGTATTATCCGTCAATGGCACTTGTTTAGTGTGCCAATAGCGGCGTCATCTTGGTGCTCCCTGCAACTTCATCCGAGCTTCGACTCGCTTTCGGTTCACACACACACACACACGCACACACACAAAGGGAACTGACTTTTGAGCTTTGATATTTTATTATTAAAGTCGTTGTTGCAAAACCACCCGGCATCCCTTATTTGCCGTTGGTTTCAGGTGCGGTTTGTTGACAAATCTCGCCCCGGCAGTTTTTGCACGGCCAGGAGCCAGCATCCCCCAGCTTTCGGGCCGCCAGACTGCCGTGACCGGGGTGGCAGGGGCTTTTCCTACCCGTGTCTAGCTGGCGCCGGTACGACGCTCGGCGGAGCCTCTTAGCTTCACCCGGGGTGAGGTGCAAGTACACCTCGACGGCAATGCAGTGGATTGCAAGGGCGAGCCATGCTCCGGCTCCAAAGCTAGCGTTGAGGCCCGAGGCCTTTTGCTCGGGGCGTGTCGAAGAAAAGTCGGCTTTTACGAGAACGAGTTGCGAAGGGGTTTCCCCAGTATAAAATTTTGTGCAGTCCGGATAGTATGCTTCAACTGTTGTCTGGTTATGAAAATATATGTAGTCAATGACGGCGCAGGGCCCGACGGTATAGTACGAGTCTGATATGCTTGTAATCATAGCCATCAAGATGGAAACCACTCTCATGGTGATGATGAAGGAAACCTAAGCCTCAGTCAGCCTCGAGAATGAAATAGAATGAGTTAATCGCAAACACACAATCACCCAGCCTCGCAACATCCACGCCCTGTGCTGATCGAGCTGTAGCTTCTTGATATGGTAGTATCCTAATCCCTGGCACGTGAGAAAGATGATTGTCGATGTTCCTGTTGCAGTTTGCATGTCGAGAGTTCCCCCAAACGTAGGCTTCGCTATCATGACAACTCCGACCATGCTGACGGTTGACAGCAGCAGAATTATATACCCGCTGATACGATGAAATATAAGAAACCTCTGGCGAATAGCAGGGACAAACTGGAATACAACCAAGATCGAGGCGGGCAGAATACCAGCCAAGTGCATCAATATACCAACTCTCCCGGTGGCCTTCTCAAAGTAGTAACACTCTCCTGGAACTGCTCCACCGAAGCTGCTCCTGCCAGAGCCTTGGGGACACAGGACGCGAAAATCGAGGAGCTTGAGGCGAGAGCATGAAAATGCCAACAGAATGCCGCCGAGGACAAGCCAAAGGGAAAAGGTGTAGGTTTTGGTGAACCCAACCGACCGGCAGAGACGGCCAAGCCGGTTGACAGGGCCATTGGCAGTGAGTTTCGGCGGAGTCCCCATGCTGTGGAAGGATAACAAGAAATTTCCGAAAAGATGGGATGCGCAGAGAAAAATCAGGGTCCCCTTGAGGGGTTAAGAGAAAGTGATTGAGGGGTGGCGCAATGGCTGCAACCAATATAATACATAGGCCTCAGCCAAGTGTTGTGAGATGCTGCGATGCAACGCTGCTGGAGCGATGGCCATGATATGTGACGAACAGCCCCGTGCCAATGGACAACTGGCCAAGGCACGGGTGAAGGAATGTAACCAAGGTGACAGAAATTGAGGCTCAGGAATATTTTCTTTTCGGGGACCAGAGTTGGTCTGGCTGCGGGAGCTGCCACGCTCCAGGCCCGGCAGCTGGGGCAGCTCTGAATGCAAGGCCGTATGTTTTGGGTTCGGTCTTGTTTCACGGCATGAGTGATTGGTGATTTGATTGGGAGCACTCTTGCACATACCGCCAGGCTTGGGTCCCACAGGGCTGTGAACAATGACCCGGTGGCTGCCATGGCATCAGCTATCTCGAGACACACATGGCTAGGCTGGGCTGTTGGTTGGCCGGCGCCGTGGGTTGATTTGGCTGGCCTGCACGAGAGAACCGGCAAAGGTTGCATGGGTCAAGTCAGACACTCGACTCTTTTGACGGGAATATGAGCACTTGCGGCATGTGCCAGGCGAGAGTGTGTCACGGTGCTGTCGACGCAGCCGGGGACGGCCATGGCTTGGTGCTGCGGGGACTTGCCTTCGGGTCCTCCCGTCTCGAACTCTGACGGCCCCGGGAGCCATACGGCGAAATGAGGACCTCCCAGCACCCTGGCATCGGCCATGTCACAGGAATGGCACAGGAATAGCCTGCGTATTGCTGCCGTGGCCGTGACGGTGACCCTGTCGAGGCGAAGGGTGCATGCAGCAGGGTTGCAGATCCCGTAAAGGAGAGTCATGTGGCTCGCGTGCGAGATTAGCTACCACCTAATACACCCGAATAGACGACGAGCCTGCGGTTGGCAAAAGTGCACAAATGCATGATGCGAGCGGTGTATGTTGGGCTGGTGTAGGTTTTGCTTCTTGCTGGCCGAGATCGCTTATCATTGACGTCGAGTGGTTGCCCGCCAACTGTGGCTTGACGTCAGTCTCAGCGCGGGCGCGGCTATAGGCCACTAAAGCCGCTCACTAAAAAAAAAAAAATAAGCAGAGGCCACTGCACGCCTGTGAATCGCGGGGCACGACCACGACATGTCATGACAAACGGCTTCATTTTCTGCATTTCCGATGCGCCAAGGTACAGCCGCAGCAGCCATCAACAAACACAGGTGCACGCCACGTTGACGCAAAACTAACACCATCGCTACCTCCAATCATGGCATCGGCGCCCGCACCCACCATTCCCTCGCTCAAGCAGGGCTTCCTCTCCACCCAGACGACGCTCCTGGCCCAGCCCCTCGCTGCCTCTCGCGCATGGCAGACGGCCAACGACGCGTCCGAGCAGCCTCTGCCCGCGCGCGTCGTCGAGGATGCCCTCTTCAGCCTCAACCACTCCATCCAGCAGCACTGCCGCCGCGTCTACGCGCCACAGGCCAACCGCAACATTGCTGAGCAGATCAACCACGCCTACACCAGCTGCGCTGACCGCAAGCTCGGTGATGGGCTGGGTGGCGACGTTGACGAGAATGCGCTGGGCCGCGAGGTGGATCTCACAGACGGCACCGTCGTTGAGGCTCTCCCAGAGACGTGGTCCTCGGAAAAGGACGTCAACGAGTACCCAATGGAGGCCAAGCTGTACGTCGACGCCGTCCGCCGCTTGGCCGAGCTAAACGAGCGCCGCAACCAACTTCGAGACCAAGTCTCACGTCTGGCACGTCTCAAGGCCGTTGTCAAGCCGCTTGAGACGACTGAAAACGGCGCCGGGATCCAGGAAAACCTGCTTACCAGAGGCTGCCCGGTCGAAAAGGAGCTTGAGCGCATGCGCTTCTTGCTTGCTCGAGTGGGCGGGCGCGTGGGCGGGTTGCCTGCGCAGGATCTGTCCAAAACCAACCCAGAGGCTGTTGAGGTGACATCTACCACTAGTCTCCAGCAGGCTCGCAAGAGGAGGGTTGATCAATTCCTCGAGGATCAAAAGGTGTTTCCCTCTTGAGTCGCAATTATCCTCATCAAAGTCAACGGCACCCGGAAGATGAATATTGCATGTCAATTTTTATCTCTGCACAGCTACTTCAACCGCAATTGGCAGCCATTCCTCCCGCTCAAGTGTCTTGGACCTTTGCCACTATTCTAGGAAATCGCGGGGCATCCCGCTTCGCTTGCCGGCTTTTGCCGTCGACTGAAACAATAGTTGAGTCTGCCAGCCGTTGTGCTCCACGCAAATTCATCGCTGGACCGGCTTGAGTCTGCACATGAGCGGCGGCTTGTTCCAAGTGTTGAAAGCCATGACTCTGTGCAAGTCTCCGCTCGGATCCCACACATCTGATGCGTCTGGGCCATCTAGGTCGGATCTCTCTAAGTCAAAGTGCCAGAGGAGGCTGCCGAGAATCAGCCTCAGCTCCAAGTAGCTCAGGTGACGACCGATGCAGCCGCGGGGACCAAGAGAAAAGGGCTGGCTGGCCTCCTTGTTCTCATCGGCGTATGCGTCATCGAACCACCGCTCAGGGATGTACTCGTCGGGTCTACGAAAGTTGTGCGGTGAGTGAGTTGCTGCCCAACTGTGGCAGGAAACGGTAATGCCGCCGGGCAGGAATTCACCGGCAACGGTATCGCCGTGCTCGGGGATGGTACGTGTCAAGCCGGTAGGAACCGGAGGGAAGATGCGCAAGGCCTCGTCAATGCACGCATTCATGTAAGGCAGTTCCTGTAGTTCAAAAGAACGCATCTTGTCGACCGATCCAAAGCCTGAACGAACTTCTTCTGTGAGTCTCTTGTATGCATGGGGAGTGCGGAGGAGCCACATGAGGAGGCCGGAGAGCAGCGAAGCCGTAGTCTCGGATCCAGCGACAATAAAGAGAGCAGAGTTGAGGATAATCTCGTCCTGCGAGACGCCCCCCTTTTCGTTTTGTCTGAGGATGTAGTAGAGGAAATCACGGTGCTCACGTCGCAATCCCTCATCAATGCGCCTATTTCGCAAGTTAGCTACGATACTTCTTTTTGCTTCTTTCTTTTTTTTTTGGGGGGGGGGGGGGGGGGGG
>VTGD01000265.1:0-12073 GCA_013406985.1 Calonectria crousiana | reverse complement strand
TGTTTTTTTTTTTTGTTGGAAAACAATCATAAAGGTAGACGAACTCGAAATCGGAGCTGGTGGAAGAAGGAGCCGGTGCTTGCTGCTCAGCCGCGGTAGGAACTGCGGCAGCTACAAGAAATAAAGGTCAGTATCTTCTTGGGCTTGCTGGCGGGCATTGGAGGGGGAAACCAACGCGTTTCGGAAATGGCGGCCATGGCTGGTAGCTTCTGTGAGACTTCAATCTCTGCCAGGTGCGGCCAGTAAATATAACGGATCGGAAGACGTGGGGGAGGGTAAAAAAAAAAAGAGTAAAGATGATGATATTCCGAACAGTCGTTTTGGTGCAGAGGGGAATTTTTGACGTCGGTGAGTCAGTCAAGGCGCCTTTTGGCGGGGCAATGCGGGAAGCGGGGCAGAGGGCAAAAAGTGGAGGAGAGGAGAGGGGGGGGAGGGGAATTGGGTTATCTCAGTGGACGTGCTCAGCGGGTGGGCGCTAGGTTTGGCGGGGAGTTGTCTACTTGTTTAGGGAGCTGTCCCTAATTAGCACAGGGTGATGATGCTTCCTGTTTTGTTTTTTTGTGAAGAAAGATGCCTCTCAACCCGGTTGGCTTTCACTTCAATGGCTTATTTAGCAACGGGGAAGTCTTGCGGTTAGGTGACTGCAGGTTTTACGTTGGCCCCCAATTGCTGAACGAAACACTGATAAGTTTCGTTTTCTGCAAGAAGCTATGGCCTTCAATATAGATGGGATTTCAATAATAAAAAGGGTGTATATATATCACAGGAAGCTATATCCTATTGTGGATTGGTTCCTCTCACCAATAAAGCAAAATATTACCGTTTTCAATAGCTTACATGTGCAGCAGCATCACATCATGACAAGTCTTACCTGATTCTCGAAACCATGAGCGCTGGCTACCCTAGAGTTTGGCCTAGTCCGCCCCCTGCATCCCCCAAGTACCGAACAGTTGGTGCCGCAGACTACGGAGCACCACCCCTCCACCTCCACACACATGCTATCCCTTATCCCGCCGTGCATCCATAATCACAACCTCATCCTTCTTAAAGGTCGGTGTCTTCGCCCACTGGCAAACACCTGTTTGCATTCCCAACGAGATCACCCTCTCCAAAAGAAGACTTCTGATCCGATTCCTTCCCCGCACGCTGCCGCAATGGATCTCCTCGACCCCGCCACCGGTCAGCCCCTCCCCAACGACGCCATCCAGCGCATCCTCTTCGTTGCCAATGCCGTCCACGTCTACAACATCCCCCCGCTCGCCTCGACAAAGGGCCACAACGCCGCCAGCTGGACCGCCGACCCGGCGCGCCACATCTTCACCGCGCGCCTCCGCGTTGTCGAGACGGCCTTTGAGTCTCCCGACGGCACCGCCAGCAGCAGCAGCGGCGGCAACAAACTCAAGGTCGACGCGGTGCTTGAGGATGCCTCTACGGGCCAGCTCTTCGCGGCAGCGCCCTATACGGCGCCGGCCGTGGTCGAGCCCGTCCTCGACAGCAGCCGCTTCTTCGCCCTGACTGTGCGCGACCCCCAGGGCCGCAAGGCCGTGCTCGGCATCGGCTTCGAGGAGCGCAGCGAGGCCTTTGACCTGAGCATCGCCCTGCAGGAGGCTCGCAAGGCCCTGGGCTGGGAGGGCGAGCAGAGCAAGCCGGCCGCCGCCAAGGAGAAGGAGGAGAAGCGCGACTACAGCCTCAAGGACGGCGAGACCATCACCGTCAGCTTCGGGAACTCAAAGTTTGGCCGCCGCAAGGCCCAGCAGGACTCGGGCGCCTCCAGCACCGCAGGCGAAAGCCTCCAGTCCTTTGCCTTGCCTCCGCCGCCTCCGGGCCCTTCGGGCGGTGGCGGCGGTTTCGCGCTGCCCCCGCCGCCTAGTGCCCAGGACGTGAGGCAGCAGCAGAAGCAGCAGGCCAAGGACCTCGGTTTTGACGACGGGCAGTTTGGGGAGTTTGCGTAGGAGGGCGTGTGCGTTTGCGTGCGCCAATTGGCGCCATCACCACCATCAGAGTAGTAAAGAAGTAGTTCAGCGTAGCGCGTACATATGTGCAAAAGATCTAGCATCCCCCGACGAAATCGAGTTGAGGGCCATTATCATAATGACATAATGATGTAATGATTTTAGTTTCATTTTTATCTGAACCTGCCCCGCATTGTTTTTGTCCAATTTCTTCTTCATTGACCAAACAAAACGCGATGGGATTTATCACTCTTCAAATAACCTCGCCTCGACGAGAGCTCAAACCCACGGAGTTGTCAGCGTTGGGAGGCTTAGTCGCCGAGTACGGGTAGCTTCCCGTCGAGCCTCAGCCCAGTCATCTTCCGCGCCGTCTTCCTTGTATACTTCATCATCCTCAAAGGACTCAGGGTTCTGTTCAGAGCTGCAGGGTGGCCCCTCTCTTTCCTCCACCACTGTCTCTAGGGCACCACCAAGATCCCAAGCTTCTTGGCATGGGGATTCGTGGTGGGAATATTCAAAGTAGCCTTTTGGGATGAAATCAGAAGAGCTTGCATTCAAAGGGGTTATTGGCGTCCGTACGTCGCAGGAAAGAGGCGAGGTAGCATTGCAGGTTGACGGTGTTTGCGGGATGGGCAAGTGGGCGAAGCCTGGCCCCTGAAAACTGGCTTGAGCCCATGTCTGGCGACTCTGAATCTCCACATACAACTCGCACAGCCGGACAAACATGGCCTTTTCCTGTTCGACTGTTTCGTGTATCTTGGACTTGAGAAGTCCGAGACGCTTCCGTAGCCTGCGTTTCTCCTTGGCTACATCTGAAGTTTGATGCAGAGCTTCAGCCTGTGAGTATTGTTTCATGAGTTCTGCTCTCCTAGCTGTCTGCTGCTGGATGGAAGCGGTAAAGTACGCCCATTCTGCGTGTAGATCCTCGTACGGACGAGGTGAAAAGATGAGGTTGGTGTTTGAGAGAGATTCTTGCTTTGTGTCAATTCGCTGGCTGCCACTGAAGCTTGAAGCGTGTCTTCGGCGTCGTACTCTAGGCCGAGAACCGGTGACCTCGATGTTGCTGGGTGACTTGGCTGATTCTGTACGGGGTTCAGATGACTTTAATGGTGGAGAAAATGCTAACGCTTTTGGAGATTCATCCTCGGGGGGTGGCGTAATGCGTGCTTCCAAAGGGGGAAGGAGTGTTAGATTTTGACGTGATTGAAGACTATAATCCATATTTTGTGAACAAGGCTCGTCTTTGAATAACGTCTGACGATCTTTGCAGTCTGTAGATTCTGGCGGGCTTTGCCCCGTAGTTATCCATTGACGGTGGGATCATACCCCTCCAGTCGTGAGGATCATCCGTTGTTATTCCCATCCCCGGGTTAGACGTCGAAAAGCTTTGTTCCATAATTGCCCCCCTTCAAAGGCGGCAACCATTCCGGAGAGCTAATCGCTGGATAGACTATGAGGCTATACTTCTTGGCATCAGTGGTAGGTTTGACCGGCCCAAACTGGGATCCGTGCTCATTCGCCACAGACAAGGTTTAATAATTGATTTTTAGACTTGGCATTGTAGGTCTTGGTTGCAGAAGCCAGAATGCCCTGGTTGGCCCGGTGCTCGAGCCAAGCTGGTCACTGGGCGTGATTCAAACCAGCGTTGAATGAAACGCCAACAGGAGGTTGGCTGGCTAGCTTACCAATGGTGTGGCGCTGGAAAGCATAAACGGGCTTGTCCATCAATACCCACACGGAAACCTTTATCTCCGCGCTTCTCAAAGTGGAATAGAAGCAGCCCGCGACTCAGATGGCAAACCCGTCGTGTTTTGGCGGTTCATTGAAGCGCCATAACCCAGCGTCCATAGCCGCTTGTCTTACATATGAGACTTCATTATCAGTGACGGCGCGATTCAAGTCCGCATACCGCACCTCTTCGGCCTCTCCATCCTTGTCCTTGGCTTTTCCTCGTTTCTGTTTCCCGACATGAGCATCGGGATGATACTGCTCCATGATGTTGACAAAGCAGTCTGACGACACTTCCTTGGCCAGGAACTTCATGATTTCCGCACCTTCTGCCTCTTTGCCAGGCATGACGAGGTGCCTCACAAGCAATCCTTTCTTGGCGATTCCGTCCCCGGTGAAGCACAAATCACCCACTTGCGCCTGCATGGCTTTGACGCTTTCCCTGGCAGTTGTGGCGTAGTCGTCGGCTTTGAGGAGCCGCTTGGAAGTGCTGGTTTCCCAAACTTTGAAATCGGCCAGGTAGATGTCCACCAGCCCATCCATCAGCTCTAGCGACTGAAGCGAATCAAAGCTGGAAGTGTTGTAGATGATGGGAACACTCAGGCCCTTGTCCCTTGCATGTAAAATGCTCAGAGCCACCTGCGGGACAACGTGTTCTGGAGTGACGATGTTGATGTTATGCACGTTACCCACCTCCTGCAACTTGATAAACCAATCGCCTAGCTCCTCGGGCGTCAAGTCCATGCCATTGCGCTGGTGCGAAATGTCAAAGTTTTGGCAAAAGATACACCGCAGATTGCACCCGCTCATGAAGACTGAACCGCTGCCATGGTGTCCCTGAATGCAGGGCTCTGGAAATTATGCTCAGTCAGCAACACAAACCGGCTACATGCTGGAGTGAGTCTGGGACAAAGAGCCCTGGACGAACCTTCGCCAAAATGAGGGGCGATGACATTTACTTTGGCCTTTTCCCCGATGAGGCACATGCCCGTCGTCTCGTACCGGTTGACGCCGCATAGTCGGGGGCAGAGGTTGCAGTTGCGCAGGTGCGCATATGCCAACGAACGCTTCTTGGCGGCATCTCGGGCACTCAGCGTCATGTACCGAGGCAGATAGTCATCGAGGAGGAACGGCGGCGCAAGATGCAGAAAGCGGCGGTGACCAATGGCAGGCGTGAGCAATTTGCTGCCCAGACCACACCGTCTCGAGAGAAGCATCATGGTGCTGGTGCTGGTGCTGGTGCTGGTCCTAGATGGTTACAATTGCCGTTGCTTTGATTGGTGTTGAGCCGAGGTGCTGTGGCCCGCGCTGGGTGGCAACATGCGTACCTTTGCAGAGGGTCCCAAGTCCGGCTTACGGCCCACAACCGGCAGCCAACTCAAAACCAACCAAGGAGAGAAGCGAATGCGCTGTTCAAAGCTCGACTATCAAGATGTTTACAAAGGCGTTGGCGATATAAATGAGAAAATTAAACGCCATAGGTTCGGATTTCCGCAGCTTACACCAGTGATTACGACCAACCCGCCGCCTTTTTACAGAGCACGAAAGGAGAGGTCAAGGAGGAATGAAAGGATGAGTATGTTGACCTGGTACACTTGCGACAGGATATAACTCATAATCGCACTCTGTTCTCTTCTTTTTCATTTTAACAAGATTTTTTTTTTTGGGGGGGGGGGGGGGGGGGGGGGGGAGAGTCCAGTAAAGGCTGATTACTACCACAGGTTTTTGGTGGAAATGGTCAAACCCCCCGTCGTTACATATCATAATTGTAACTGGCACTTGTGCGTCGCTCACATTTCTCGAGATTTCCACAAGTACGACTGAGCAAATCAGATTTTGTACCTCTCTCATATTAATATGTCTGCCAAGGACTTACTCTATTTTTCTTCATCTCGTTCAATGAACCTGAAATGCTTACAGAAGTATCCTCATATTTTGAGCATGGGTTTATCTAAGCACATATCAATCGTGCATAACTCTGGGTGCCTGATACTATAGCTAAGTTGGAAAACCACCCATTCTCCAAGGCTGGATCTCTGTGCTTTGGAGAAACTAACATTGAAGCTCCGGCGGTGGAGGGGGCTCGCCCTCAAGCCAAGACGGGCATACGTCCTACCGCTGGCAAATGCAATACTCAATTTTTTTTTTGGAGTTCTTTGCAGCTGGTTGGGCAGAGTGGAAAGAGAGTGCGCTCAAGGAGTATGGCGGTGACGAGCGCTCGCAAAAGCTTTTGAGGGCAGACGAAGCACGCAATCGACATCGTTCTTGGTTGGGTTACTTCTAGTTCTCGATTTTCCATGGTCGAAAAGTAATCCAGTAGACCAATTGTTCCAATCATAGTTTGCAGAGCATCTACAAGTGCCAAGTTGTTGAGCTAAATTTGGTCCCTTTTCAGACACAGTTTACAGCTTTCTTAATCATAGCACGTATTAGATTCAACGGACTATTTACAAAAGGTTCCTGTCCCCAGCTCCTTGCGTGCGACCTGTCCAGCTCCAAGCTTCCAAGCCAAAATTCAAGGAACACTTTGAACTGATACACAATCCAAAAACTAGCCACTCCGCTTCGCATGCCCGGCTGTGATGCCGTCCCAGACGCTGGCTTCTGACTGGCTCTTCTCTAGCTCTGTCAACTCGTGGCTGACTCTTCGCAACTCCTCATCTTTGGCGGTCATTGCGTTCATCATTTCCAGCATTTCCCCCATCAGCCTATCGTTTTCCTTTTCCACTTGCTCAGCGTGGTCGATCTTTGCCCGATACCTTTGCTCCCACTCCGACACGCGCTCCGGCCAGGTCGGCGTCACCACCGACACCACCGTCGGCCGCTCCTCGATGCGCCGGGTGTGAGCAACGCCGGGATGCTGCTCGATGTCTGGCAGGACAAACAGCGGCGAGGCATGGCCCTTGCCCGCGATGCGGTAGTATCGCGTGAGCAGGTCGACCGGAACTATCCCACGGGCATACCAGTTGCCCCCGCGGCTCCTGTGCCACATCCGCTCGCCGCTCACACCTGCATCCTTCCAAATCTTCTCTTTTTGTCCGGCTTGGTCCTCGGCGCGGTCGAGCATCCGGTGAATGTGCGAGGTAACGTCGTCGCCAGCATTGACCAGGACATAGCGATCCTGCGGGTAGGCCACTTCTCGACCCTTGGTGACGCCGTCCGGTCCCGCGCGGCGCACTATTTGAAGGGGAACAATGGCCTCTCCCGCAAGAGCGTCAAGGGCGTTGGCGTAGTTGATTTCGAGCTCGTGCATACGGGCAACGAGGTGTTGATGGTGCAGCAGCCACTGGCCAAGGAGACAGTTGCGCGCGGCGGCGAGCTGTTCCGTGTCGTTCTCCGTGCCTGGGGGGAGGAGAGACATGAGGCCGCCCGTGGAGCCATACTCGTGGTCAAGAATCTCAAGGCATTCATTGGCGTGCATGACCAGACTGTGGTGCGTGGCATATGGCCGGCGGAGCTCGTCATTCTTGGCCAAGGGCCCGGAGTCTCTGACCTCGGCAAGAGGGCAGCGGTGCTCCGGTCTTTTTTCCTGCTCGGACTCTGCCTTGACAATATTGGCTACCGCCCAGAGCGGGATGTGGTGGTATTCATCCTGGTTTTGATACGGCTGGTCGAGGTTGTTGAGCCAATCAAAGGCGTCATTTGGCAAGAAACCATAATCCTCCTCGTCAACATCAAGGTCGCCCACGCCAGAAGCTCTCACGGATGGCGCGAGCTTTCGGATGAGGTTGGTGAGAGAATGAGCGTGCTGCTTGAGGGCTAGAAGCGTTACGGGACGACCCGAGGACAGATAGGAGCAGTTGACGTGCTTAAGGAGTTCCAGGTCCTTGTCTGTCAGAAGCCCGCTTCCAGGGACGGTGTAGGTGGAAGCATATGCGGTAGCATACGGATTGGATGGGATGTAGAGGGGCCTAGCGGAGTCCTGTTCTTCGGATGGATCCATTGTGATGAGTACAGCAAAGGAGAGGGTTGAATCTGGGCTGATGCAAGGGGAGGGGGTTTCTAGGTATGGTAAGATGCAGATTAGAAATAGCACACATCATATCTATCAACGTAATCTACTTGATAAATGCGAATGTTTTCTTCCCTGTTGGTATGGGAGCATGTGTGCCATTAAAAGAACAAAGAACTGTCACGTTGAAAGGACAACCGGTCCTCACAGGCAAGGGCACACTCCATCACGACCAATAATTGATCATTAGGAGGTTTTTCGAAGCTTACCTTACCCTCCATCATGTGTGTTTGTTCTTTGTTGTCTCCGGTTGGTGTGGGAGGGATCCATACTGTTTGCGTCGTTCTTATGGCACGAGTGCAGCTAGCACATAAAATGAACGCGAGCACAATCCTGCCCGTCTGGTTCTTATCTGGTTTTAATGATTGCATTTTTCGGGGTGAAGTATCATCCAAGAAATTATCAAGGTAAAGGCCAGGAGCTTGTATGGGGAGATTCTTGGTTTATCAATTTCATTGTCCAAAGCATTTGGTCAGTGCTCGTTTTTCTGAGGCATGAACGCATTGTTGGGCCAAATGGAAGCAAGCGAGAGCTGCCACGATGTGAGACTGTACGACAATCCACCCGATCGGCCCGCCCGCTCCTGGAAGTGTGCATGGAGGCAAGTTGTGTCACAGCAGCTTACCTAGAAAAAAAAATTCAATGTCAACTCAAACTATTCCCAAATACAGAATACAGTGTTTACGGGTAAAGGGCATGGGCAAAAAGGAAAGAATCACTCCCCCGGGTGGGCTCGAACCACCGATCTTATGATGTGCCATTTGGTAACAGTCATACGCCTTAGCCAACTGGGCCACAGGGGATATCCCGTGATCGGATACTTTGGGACAGAAAGTTACAGAATATGATCCTTTTTTTCGGGCTAAATCAAAATCACATCAAATACAGCCTCATGGCACTTGAACAACGGAGGGTTTACAGATGAAGTACAATATATTCCAATGCAATCGATTTTTATATGCCAGTTTCTGCATGAAAACCCCCCCATTAATCCAATATCATGGACCGGCCAACTATTAATAATAATAGAATAACTCATTGTACCGCATTTAAAACTTCTCGCCTCAGTCAACAGTTCTTTTTTTGTCACCTCTTCCTTTTTCGTACATGTATGAGGGACCAGCATTATTGTCCGTCTGTCTTACGTGGTCGTGAGCATGGACTGCGTAACCAAGTGATGCGGTTATTGGAACTGAGAGCCCTTGAGCACAATCCATTGGCTATCGACCGTCAAAATATTTGGAGCTTGGCGCGCAATCTAGGCGGCCTTTTTGGCTCACCATCAGACCAAGAAAATAGCCCAGCGCATTTTGACCCGAAACATACTGTAGTGTGTTTGTCCAAAAAAAGACATTTCTAATTTGTGTCGCCAATTTACAGAGTACACGCTTCACATTTAGCGAGAATTCATACAAAGCGGGCATTGCGACTGGTACCACAATGGGTCCAGGTTAGGACAAGGAGGCCTCAAATCTGGCTTAATTAGCTTCGATCGCGAACTCCAGCCATGGCATCGTGGCGGTGTTGGTCGAACTGATGCGTTGCAGCGAAAGCGTATGGTCCGAGAGTGTGTTTCGAGCAAACGGTCTCGACCGCTAGCATATGCATTTAGGTCTTGTGGACGGTTGGGTTTATGGGGTAGAGCCCGTCTGGCTTGGAGGGGTTGTCAGAGACGCCGCCACAGGTTTGCAGCAGTGGGTGGGAGCACGACACAGTCATGGCGTCGGCCGTGGCCGTGTGGCATGAGGGTGTGGCCCTTGTGGCAGTTGTGGCCAGTGAGACAGGGATCGATTGAGTTCGAGGGAGGGAATTGAATTGAATTGAATGAAGACGCAGGGGTTGAGACTGGACGACTCGGAGGATAGTGGGGCACAGACTGACCATCTCAGCTGAACCAGCATCTACTTAGCGCCGTGGAAATTGGAGCGTGCGTTTCTCGATATGGAGGGGTTCAATATGTGTCGCTGGGCTGGAACGAGAGGCGCATGGAGAACAAAGAGATGGGGTGTGAGAGATCAAAGACATCATCGGGCAGGTTTCGTGGCTAGCGGGAGGATGCGAGATGGGGCCTGGTCAACGCCGGATGCACTTGTGCTCTGCGACGACGTGACGATGAGGTGCAGAGTGCTGACGTTGACAGGACGAACGCGTCCAAGTCGATGGGAAATTGTCTGGGCAACAACGGTCGATTTAGCGATTTGGCGTCGCAAAGCGCTTGAGCTAGCAGATAGCGTGACCGGCTTGCACATCACGAAGCGAACTGTCATCGATCGGTGGTCAACTCCCGTCATTGGCGACGTTGCACCGGATCTCTGGCGTGCTCCATATAATTCACCTGTGGCGAAGAGTGAATAGTTGCGTGCTACGTATAATTCACCTGCGGCAAAGAATGAACAGGAAGGTCAATGCCGTTGCGTTAGGGCCAGAGGCGGACGGGAATGACAGTTGGCGCCAAAGTTTACTGGATCATGAGGTAGGGATGCAGCAAGAGTTTGCGCCCTACAGGAAAATCGGTGGCTTGAGTAAACTCCCTTGGCCCACAGACCCGGATGTGCGGCCCCGAAGACAATCGGGAGGGAGGAGGCTTGGCCCGAGTTGGAAGATACTTCGAGGCGGAAGTGCGAACGACGGCATCTCGATGCTACAGTACTGTCACTGCCGAGGCTGCGAGGGCGGCAGATGAAGCAGGCTGTGCAAGGCCCAGAATAATGGCAGCAACTGTAGGTGATGGCCAGACCAGCTGAACTTGCAGCCAGTTGATTGTGCAACGTGTGGCACTTTGAATGTGCGGCGTAGCGCTCGGCAATGGGGCCTGGTCTAGACCTTGCAATTTATGCCAGCGCTTCCATTTACCATTCTATGACCCAGTCACGCCCTGCCACTAAATTTTTTCCGTTTTTTTTCTCCTTCTCTCCCACCCGTCACACGTAAATGATTAAGACAGTGGTCTTTGCTTGACACTGACGCGTAGACTACCCACCACACGCACCGACCACTGCAATTAACGCCATCCTATCAGTGGGGATGCCGTCCAGAATGCAGCTAATCTGCACGAGGTGCTGCGCTTCGACTGTAGCGTGTCCCAGCCAAGCTACAGGCGGCAATAGTGGTCAATGGCAGTAGACCAGGGGTACACGGTCCACTAGCCAAGTGCTCAACAGCCGAAATGAAAGTGTAGCCACTTTTTCTCGCCCTGGCCCAGACAGATGAAAAAAAGGGTTTCCCATCCATCTACTGGACACGGCAGATACCCTATCGAAAGAAGAAAAAAAGGGCGATTAAACTCGGGCTACAGGGTTACATGGCGCGAGTCTGGAAAGGATCCCCGATCAACCTCAATCGGGCGGGCTTTTCGTTTGGCTGCCGAGCGGATTTTTCCCGTTGGTGGTTTTGTTTTAAGGATCTCTGTATGCAGTGGGATATGCAGTTGCCAGTCACGAGCTGGTGGTGGTCGTCGTGGTGGGAGATGGCGATGGCGTGCGTCAACCAAGGTCATGAATGCATTGAAATCCCACCATGATGGACGCGCATTTCCCGTTCGGGGCATAGCACATGTAGCAGTGGTGAGTGCTGCCATCGCTTGTGTAGATGGTGTCGTGTCGGTGGTGCTGATCACTAACCGACACCTAGCCTCAGTAGCCTGATGATGTAGTTGACGGATGAGTTCACTGTCTATGCGTGAAGGGCGGTAAGTGTCTAAAGCAGTCTAGATCCGATGGCCATAGTTCGGCGAGATGCGATGCAAAAAAAGAAAGAACACTCTAACCCGTAGTTGGAGCAAGCACGCACACACACACCGATGCACGTCGATCCAGCCGGTCTAGGATGTTTCCATGACTTAGTTTCAGGGACTCTCGGCCACTCAATAGCAGGCTTTTGGAGCAGCACCGTGACGTATTGATGTGACCTTGACCCTGAATGATGCTGCGACGACACCCCTGGAGAGGGAGGGAAAAAAAAAACCCAACAGCAGAACCACACCACCAGCACGCATTTTGTGAAGACTCCCTGTTCTAGCCTAGCAAGGTGACCGTGGCACAGTCCGAGGGAACCCATCTTGGCTGGCTGTTCGTGGTTGCTGCAACCTGATTTTTTTTTTCCCTTTCTGTTTGTCGGCCCGTGAAAGCTGCCAACTGAGACATTGGCCCATTGTCTGGATTGGCGCTGTTTTCTGGTGTTGTCTGAGAGACCTCACTTTCCGTCCTTGCTCAGCCTCCAGTATTTTCATGTGTTCTTTCTTTTTCCAGTATCAAGATCCAACGCGGCAGCGCATATTCGCTACTCGTCAGCTGTGATTGCATCAAAATCTTCATTGCCATCAATTTACCTGGCACTTGCTGGCTCGCGTGGCACCCCCCTGCAGCCCACGCTGCAGCACCCC
>VTGD01000264.1:0-12078 GCA_013406985.1 Calonectria crousiana | reverse complement strand
TTTTTTTTGTGTGGTTTATGAGGGGTCATGATCGGGCATAACTGAAGAAGAGGGGGCGGGGATCCGTCGACAAGCTGGTGGGGTAGAGGAGGCTGGCTGGTAGACAACCTGTCAAGGAACAATGGATGAAATAACAGCATCTCGGATTGGATCTCATAACGGCAAGGTTAGCAGCATGAATTCGCAAAGCAAGCCATATTTGCTGGGTTTTTATTTGGGGCTCACATCCTACGGCGCCGTGCAAGATGCCAGCCAACCGTTTAGTCGGGGCGATGCAAGGCACAAAATAGGTGGCAAAAGCACTTATGCAGACTTGGGCTATCGGTGATACACCGCCTCGCCGCGTCACAACCCAACCACACTGGAGGCGTGTCAACAACACCTTGGGGAGAGTGGGGATGGACGGCTCGTTATTGGTCTCAAGGGCCTCCGGATCTGCAGCTATGACCTGGCCCCGGTATTCCGTTTAAAACGATCGGGCAGCTGTATCGAGTCAGGCCAGGCTAAGAAGAAGAGGCGGTCTCGCGTCTTTCAAGATTGAAGCGCACACCCCATACTTTCTCCCAGTGAATGAACCTGTTTGCCTTCCTTTTCGAGACGCCCAGGCTAGTCATGGAAGGGGATACAGTCTCGTTCGACGTCTCGCAGCTCCTCGCGTCGACGACGAGCCTGCGCACCGCACTCGAATACCAGCAGGCCAACGGCGGCGCGCTGGACCCGGAGACGCGAGACGGATTGTACAACGAGACAGTGGCCTGGGTAAATGTCTTGGACGACGTCAATCAATTGCGGGTGCAGACCAGCGAGGATACAGGACGCAGACTCATCGACGAGGGCCATGCGCACTGCGGTAGGTATGCAGCGGCCCTAGGTGGCATCACCCATCATCTCGACCTGGCCGCCACCACCCTGGATCCCGAGATGAGTTTCTGGGCAGTGCGTGAGCTCTCAACGCACCGGTATTCGCTCCAGGGGCACCGGGTGGAGTTTGAGAAATGGGTGGCAGATATCAAGTACGTTACCCACCAACCCAGGTGCCATCGGTTTGTCTAACGAGGAACAGGGCCAGTGCAAGCACGGAGGCAAGAAAGGTACACTTTGATCTTCCAGAAGACGAGAGCAACCGCCAAAGTGCGGGAGGTACCCAGGAAGATGCTCGGGCTCCGGATCTGAACTCTTGGTCGGATCCAAGCTATCCTCAAGGTGGGAGCGCGAGCTTCCAAACCCAAGACGGCACATGGTTTCAACCCGAGTACGCAAATCAAGCTCCTTATGGAGTTTATCCACAGGATGGCTACCACGCGCACCAAAACGCCAACCCTTTTCAGCCTAGAAACTTTGCTCCATACGAAAACTACCCACAGCACGAAACCCATGCTCAGGATGCCTTTTATGCGCCAAATGAGACCAATACCCGAGACAGCAGCGCTCTTTTCGACGACGACGATGAGTTCCGGGATGTACAGGATCAAGCCACGCACGTCCAAGAAAATACTTCGGTGCAAGATGGAATTGCTGGAAGCGATACCCTCAATGCGTCAGAAAAAGTCGTAGAGCCTCAGCAACAAGCTCTGCACGCAAAGCTGGCTGAAAAACTGAAAGCCATCGAGGCCGGAATGGAAGCCATGGCCGTTCACCTCGAGTCGCTTGGCATGATCAGTATTGTAGGACCTGAATTAGATCAAGCCCGAGAGCTCTTGACAAAGGCGGCTGGACAGTCTCGGAAAGACCTCCGAGAGTTTTCAGACGACTTTAGCAGATTTCAACTACCAGAATCCCAGGAAAACTGGACGAGGCCCGAGGTAGATAGATCCGAGGAGCTGCCAGTCTCCGAGAAGACGCCGGTGGAAGGTAAGTTAGTGTTCAGTCTTCCAATTCCGTTCCTTCTAACTGTTGCAGTTCCTCAAAAGCCTGAAATGATGGATGATGGAACCCAAACTGAAGAAATAGTCGCAGACAACACAATCCAGGACGCATCCCAATTTGTGGATGTCGTGACCGCTTATGAAATCCCGGCAGAAGGTGGGTCTGTTCGCTTTTGCTCCGGTGCCAGTGCTGATCATAATAGCAGCTGCCGGAGAAACCCTTAAAATGATAGATGAAAGCACTCAAACCGAAGAGACAAGGCCAGAAATCACCAACAGTAGCACAGAAAAACAGGATGTGCCCGAATTCCAAGATGATGCAGTAGTTGTCAACGTGAACCCCGAGGGTATGCCCACATTCGAGACCAGTGGCACCTACGACATGGGGTATTATGAAGATGATTCCCAAGCTCCGTCAGTGGTCAACGATACATATTTTGAAGGTTAGTGTCGTCTTATTTTCTTCCACGTCCTCGCTAACACGTGGAACTGACTTAGAGAATGCTGAAACAAGAGAGGACGGCACCCGAATTGTCGAATTTTTTCCAGGATCTGAAATCAATGATCATGAAGACGTGGGCCCGAGGGTGTACGATGACTTTTATGCCGTCGTTGTCGATGAGCCGCCAGTCGAACGTGAGCAGTATTTCCTCTTTGGCAAAAAGTATTTCTGACCATGCACAGTTGAAATAATACCCGAGCGTGAAATGACAGCCAATGGCACACAAACAGTCGAGAATACACTCGCATCTCAATTAGATGAAAGCCTGAAGAGGGAGAAGGACGTGTTCAACTTCATGTATCCACCCGTTGAAGGTAAGATGGGTTCACTCCAGCTCTAGCATCTATGCTAACTTTTGAAGCGCTCAATGGAGAGATGCGGTTGGCCGACAACAGCACACAGACTGTCGAGGCCAAACCTGCACCAGAATCCATCGTTCCCCCTTCAGTTTCAGTATCATCACCATCTCCAACTCCATCTTCAGCCCCAACCGCCACCACCGAAGCCAGGCAGATGCTGATTGTTCGCCCCCCTTCTTATATTGGTTTGGACTCTACATCCAAGGCCATCATTGACAAAGATACCTGCCACATTACGAAAGTGTTTAACAAAATTGTCGCCGGTGGGTTCAGTAAACTGGGTCTCAGCTTGGGCGTTGTGAATGCCGAAGGCGAAGACTGGGTGCATCAGTTCTGTGAAGACCACCGCTTCTTGAACGGAATTCTTATGGCCATCACCCAACCCAAACGCATCTTCCTATGGAATGTACGAAACTTCCCAGTAGACTCTGACAGCTGGACCAAGGGTTCTCTTATAAGAACAATGTCCATCGTGACAGATCCTCCTCGCTATCTGCACTCCTTCCCCTTCCGACACAGGAGAAACATACGATCAGAAGGGCCCAAACTTCTACTTCACTGGAACATAAAAAGATTTAGCGAGAAAACCATCTCTGCCCGCTTCAAAGATGTAATACAGGCCGGTGGGCAGCTTCAGCAGAGGATCGGAAGCTTCTCGTACAAGCAAATGGTTGTGTGCGTCACCATCCCGTGGGAAGTATGCAAGGCTCAGGTGAATGGAGAGAGTTCAGAAGAAGAGCAGAAGGCTCTAGAATTTTTAGGCAGAATGGGCATACTGTCTTCAGTCCCAGTCGAAGGCCGAATTGGAAATGAGGTTAGAGAAGGAGCATGGTGCCCTTCTTCAATCAAAATCGGAGGCGCGGAGCAAAGCGTCCACGCATTTCTCCAAGAGGTAACACCATCAGCCTTTCCCGACAAGCCAAGCCTGTTGCTGACTATGCATAGACTACCTATTCCGGATCCCCTGAGATGGAACCTCAAATGCCATCTACTCCCACCCGGTTTGTGGTGGTAACGATGAGAAAGGGAGATACAGGCGATTGGGTGGATGCGGTTCACAGTTCCCTAGGAATGAGCTATCATAGCCTGAGATACCCTGTTTCCACAGATGAGGCCATCGACTACAGTCAGCTGAGGAAGTATTACCGAGGTGCCATCGCTTCACCACCATCGGTTGCACCCAAGACAGAGTGATGTTCCAAAGGATCATTGCTCAGCTGAAAAAAAACATAAATAAAGAGTACAGCACCTAAATAGACTAGTGATTGATGCGTCGGCGTGACATTGTGCCGCTTACGGCACCCGTCGGGTCGCAAATAGCTACCCTACATGATGGTCACAAATTGTGGCATCTCCCCATTCTCACCGTACGCATCACCGAGATGAACATGATTCAGCCAATCTTGTCCACAATCCACGAGTGGTTCGGGCCCGCCATTGCCGCCTTTTCTAAACTAGGCATCCCCTGGGAACTTCGGTGGCGACTGCTCATTCTGCAGCCGGTGACATGGCTGAGCAACGCCATTGGCGTCTTCCCTTACCTCCTTTCCCAGCCTTACACAATCCACTACCTCCCCGTAGCACCGGGTCGCTCCCTCAAGGCGCTGGTCTTCAAAGCGCCTGGCACGGGGCGGGGCAGAGGGCTCAGACCGTTGCACGTAGATATCCACGGCGGCGCATTCATTGGTGGCCTCCCAGAAAACACGGCCGCATTTGATGAGCGCATTGCCAAAGAGACTGGTGCTGTGGTTATCAGTATATCTTACCGGACGGCGCCGGTGCACCCGTTTCCGGGGGCCATTGATGATGTCGACGCTACGATGAAATGGCTCCATGAGCACGCTGAGGAGAGATGGGGAGCCGATCCGACGCTGATGACTACGAGCGGAACATCCGCAGGCGGGAATCTGGCTGTTGCTGCAACACAACAACCAAGCTGCCAATCGCCATCTCCAACCGCCATTAAGGCCATTGTCACTTTCTATGCATCTTTGGACCTGCGCCTCAAGCCGGTAGAAAAGCCCCGGTCTGACAGCATGTCCAAGAACGATCCCTTTGCCGTATTGCTTCCCTTGTTTGATGCATAGGCAGGCCCAGCCCGGGCCGAAAATCTTGAAAACCCAAGGATGAGTCCTGCACTGGCCAAGAGAGAGACACTTCCCATGCGAATACTTGTGGGCATCGCGGCGACTGATATCCTGGTTGCCGAGCTGGAGGCGTTTGCTGAGCGGGTGAACCAAGAAGACACAAAGAACGGCGACGCGCCAAGAGTGGAGGTTTTTTATCAAGAGGAGGCGTTTCACGGATATTTGGATCGTAAGTTGTTTCGCTGTGACGAGCGAACAGCGTTGGCTGCGAGTGGCGCTAACAAGGCTAGTTCCCGACTGCGTCGCCAAGGACTTGAAGAAGAAGGCGTTTGATCGGGGCCTGAAGGTTCTCTCGGAAACGTATGCTGAACATGGGTGGACCTGGGAGGTGTAAGTGAGGCTGTTTGCCGAGTCTCACTTGAACTGGGCCATTCTCCTAACAATATATTATTTTTGCCCAAGCTACGGGGCCTCATAGCAATACCTGTCTTTGCAACCAGATTTGTTACATTGATTACGCAGACATTTGATGGTTGGTCCACATTTTCGAGGAACACAGGCGGTCAAGGTAATTTTTTCCCCCTTGCTCATCCCCCTCTTTTGGAGGTCAAGCTGCTTGGAAGGAAGAGCGGTAAAGGGACAAACGGGGGATGGACACGAAGCCGAGTCAGAGAGGGGCCAACGAATTGGCCCCAGAAGCAGGGCTGTGGTAAAAAGAGTATCAGCAACAGAGAGGCTAGTGTTGCTGCCTCCAACCAAGCATGGACGCTCGGTACCGGGCAACCAGAATGTATCGCATGGGGATGGGCAAATGCTAGCCCAACCCAACTCAACGGGAGAAGCAAGCGGTCGGGATAAGGGCCACAAAGAGGACGGAATAAATCAGCGATTGACACGACAGTCGAGTCGATGCGAACTAGGCGTCTTCTGCAAGTTTATTGGATGTCATGCGGTGACGAGTGGTGCAACGGACCAGGATGTCCAATTGTGTACAGCCCATGTGCAATTGTTCACCCTCACTAAAACGAATCTGACATGGTTGATATGAACTCTCAGAGAAGACAAATCCGACCCAGACATGAACCAAACCAAGCGATCCACCAGGAGGATAAATAAACAAATCTCATGAGCGTCCACAGGACCTGAATCTTAGTTCATAGATTTTTAGAAATTGCCACAACAGCCGTGATAAGTGACGTCTCGCACTTGGGAGATGGAAAAAAAGAGCTATTGGAGGTTGATGTCTCCATTTCCACTCTTTTACTAAGACTTGCTTTTTGGCGAGACAGGCGGCCAATAGATGGACGAGATCTAGACCAAATGAAGTTTAGCCCGGGTGTATAGTTAGGTACGGCATGTGCACACCATGAGGTATTGCCGCTTGTCGACCAGGCAACCAGGGTAAACAAAGCTTTGGGTCGCTTCATCCATTAGAGTACCAACCACCTCACGGCCACACACCCAGCGGCCCCTGAGAAATAACTGCTGCACATTCCCAGGCATATCCCTTCATCAATTCCTGTACTTTTCTTTTGTGGCAGCCCCGTGCTACCCGTTTGCCTGCGTCTTACATACTACAATACCCACCCCCCACCGCTCTGTGCATCGACGCAACAAGGCCGAGGACTTGGATTTTGAAATTCACCTTGACAAGTCTTGTCTAAGCGAGCCTATGGATGACCACGACATGGAGAAGAGGGACCACCAGCCTCCCGCAGAGCACTCCGAGAAGGCTGGTAAGGTCGAGGAGGCCGGCTCGCCAGAGGTGACGCCTGATGAACAGGTGCTCGACGGCACCAACGACGACACGACAAACTCTCAAGATACACATGACACTCCCGAAAACGACAACGACGCACAAGAAGTAGAAGCTAAAGCCGAGTCACAAGCGGATGCATCCGACGACGAGGCGGAAGACGAAGAAGCTGCTCCTCCACACACGCATCCAGACGAAACCAAGCCCTCAGAGGCCGAACCTGAAGCCCCCCCATCTGGACGAGAGTCATTGGACTCGGTCTCAACAGACTCGAGCGCATCAGATTGCAGCCGTCGAACATCTGAACGGACGGAGGCATTGATCCAGGCTGCGGCCCGAGACATTGTCGAGCAGATTGAAGCCGACCGAGGACGAGAGTCGATGAACACTGAGACAGACGAGAGCTTGATTTCTGAATCCGAAGGCTATAGTGCCCGTTCCTCAGACGCTCACGCGGCAGCCGAGACGCGTGCCCGAGAGTCCCTGGGTAGCGAGCAAGAGTCAGAGTATGCCGAAGGCGGTGTCGAAGGGAGCAGTGTCTCGCAGTCCCGCCCCGCAAGCGCTAGGCCATCAGACGCACACTCTGTCGGTCAGTCTGTCCACAGCACCCGGCAATCGACAGGGAGCGATCGGGAGTCGGATACCCGCAGGTCCTCAACTGCACAGAGCCAGCACTCGACGGAGGACGAGCGTAGCAGCTCTCGCAACGAGGAAAACGACGACGTTTTCAGTGACCACAGCCCCAGAAGCTCAATGGGTTCTCTATCCGAGTCCGAGCACAAGAAGCTAGAGAAGATGGCCGCCATGGACCGATCTCCTCGGATATCAGACCTTAGCCAATACGACCACGACGAGGAGTTTGTGCCTACTGTTAGAGGCGCTCCTCGGCCTGTTTTTAGATCGCCTTCATCTGTCAAGGCTATGCAAATGTCTTCACCGACACCCTCCGTCTATGGGTCCCCCCGGTCCGGCAGGCGTGGCATGCCAACCGTGTCCCGGTTGGGATCTCCCAGTCTCTCAGCGCAGTATTCCCCCAAGAAGACACCTCCACGCTTCAAGAGAACCACTCCACCTCTCGTGCTGCTCCACGTTACCCTACTCCCGCTGCGCTGGGGTTGGGGTGATATCCTTGAGCGCGCGCGGCCCGACGAGTTGAGCCAGGATGCAAAAACGGTGCGTGATGCCTGGCGGCTGCTTCAGGACCGCATGGGTGACACGACTGTTGAGCGTGGTATTCTGCTACCTCATCCACAGAACGACTACGAGGTTCTCGAGGAGCGGCTGCTTGAAGCACTGGAGCTCCCCTGCAGACGTCGTGCTCGTATTCTCGAATGCGGTCACTACCTTGGTCCTTCCAACGAAATGACACTGATTGAAGATTCGGATAGCGAGGAGGACGACTACTATGACGACGACCGAAGAGGCTCTCGTCGCAGCGTTGAGCAGGTGCATTGGTGCAAGACCTGTCGTTCCGAAATCCGTTACGACGCTCTTGGCCCAGCCAAAATCTTCCGTGTCAAGGTGTATGCCTCCAACGGCTTGATGAAGGCTGGTGCCTGGGAGGCTTGTTGGAAAGAGATGGAGCGAGTGGATGTCGAGCTTGAGCCTCTTGTTGACGGCGTGGTCCAAGAGGAGATGAACCGTCTCGAGATTGAACAGGAGAGGGAGCTTGAGGAGCAAGAGAGAGAGATGGACATGGGCGATCAGTATGATGACGATTATGGCATCCCCGAAGAAGAGTATTCCGACGAAGAGGAACTAGAAGAGGACAATGCGGCAGCGAAAGGCCCCGAGGTACCTGAAGACCGTGACCATCACCACTCGGCAGAAGACGACCTCCCCAACGAGTCACCCAACTGTGATGAAGACCAGGAAGAGCTGCCGGAAGAGGTGCCCGATGAATATGTCCCCGAAGAGATTCCGGAAGAAGCTCCCCAGCAAGAAGAGGAGATTCCCGACTGCGACCATGCAGAAGCCCACAATGAGGTTCCTGATGACCTTTCGAAGGAGCCATCAGAGCATCCTGATGCCGAGGACTATGCCGAGCATGACCACGTTGATGGGAACAGAGATGCATCCTTCATGGACCATGATTCTGCTTCGAGAATCCCAACTCCCGAGCCCCATGTGGAAACCCCCGAGGAGCGAGAGAGGCGAGATGAAGAGAGGCTTAGAGAGATGTATGGCCATGAAGCCTCTCGCGAATACCCTTCAACACAAGCCCATGACTATAAACTAACGCCCTCAGCCGAGCCCATCCCCCACCACGCTCGTCAAATGCCACCTGAGCAGCCCCGCGATACCCAACCTGAGCTGAAGAACGACTCGCTTCCTGATTTGCTCGTACAGTCAGGCCGTGTCGTGATGCAGGATAAGAAGAATGTCATCATTGGCCTTCTGAGCATCCTCATCTTGATGCTTGCCGTGCGTGGCGGCGGCCAGTCTCAGTCTGATCCTCGCACGTTCCAGACGCTGGTGGTGAACCAAGAGATGGCCACCGTGACGGTCACCCATGTCCCAACCCAGGATGTGCAACTCATGACCACGCAGGCTCAGCCAAGCTTGATGGCTGAGGAGAGCCAAGTCTTCCAGCTCGACACTCAAGATGACGCGCAAGCCGAGGTTGAAATGGAGATTGCGAAGAACTCAGTGCCCGAGAGCCTGGCTGAAGAGAGCTCAGTTGAGGAGGAGCCGACTGAAGAACGGGACGAGGCCGACGACGTTCAGAGTGGAGAGCAAGTCCGAGAGAACTACACGACCGAGGCCGAGACTCCTGAAGCCCACTCTGTCGAGGTTGGGGAGGATGAGGAAAGTGCTGTGATCGTCCAAGAAGGCATCCCCCACGCCGAAAGCACTGATAATAATGAGAGCTCATCGATTGAGCTCCAAGAGGAGGAGGACTTGCTTGACGTACCCGATGCCTCGAGCGAGTTCACAGACCTTTGCGCTGGTTGTTCTTCAACGCAGGAGTCTGAAGCCACTGAAACCCAGCAGTCATCAGAAGAAGTCTCGAAGGCCACTGAGCCGAGTCGCGAGATTGAGACCGTGATTTCGGAGAGAATTGTTCGGGTTATCGAGACTGTTACCGAAATCGAGACGGCCACAATCAAGGTTACTGAGACGGTTTCTCTTCCCACCCAGTCTGTGGAGGCCGAGGTCAACCCTGAGGCTGACGTCGATCTCAACTCCGAAACTGAAATGGATGTCAATCCCGAGGCTGAAGTCAATGCCAACCTCGAAACCGCAGCTGATGTCATCTCCGAGGCTGAGGTCGTTGACACTGATGCCGATCACGAGGCTGAGCCTCAAGTTGAAGCTTCAATCGCGGCAGATATTTCCGAAGAGTCTGACGAAATTGACTCTGAGAGTCAAAACCAACCTACTGAAGACTCTGCAGAGGACCACACTCAGGAGCTTGCTGAAACACCTACTGAAGCACCTATTGAACAGCATGATGAAGATCGCGTGGAGGAGCATAATGCTGAGCATACTGTGGGGATTCCTGGGGTCCTTGAAGCGGAGGTGATTGATGCTGAGGCTGTCGAGAGCGAGACTCTCGACGATGACCTGGAGTCGGAATCCGTGCCGGAGCGTGAGCTATGAGAAATCGGTTTTATGTTTGATGTAAGTGCAAAGGTCATGTGGGATGTATCCGGGACGTATTTTTAATGAGTGCTTTCCAAGCGAGACTGAATATGTATGACATGTATTTGTTTCTCCCCCTTATACATAGGATATTGGATAGCATAGGATGAGTATGAATTAGAATTTAGTTATCAATTTTAAACAAGTATTAAGCAGATGTCATGCAACGCCATGCAATGCTGTGTCATTATAGCCATATTTATGTTCATTCCCTCAATCTCTCTATTGTCCGAGATCGTCATGTGAATCACAGTCGGATGTAAATGTCCATACAGTCGATTCTCCATTCCCGCTTTCCCAGGAGACTCCGTAGCCACTCGATTCCCAGCCCGGTCCACTCGGCCTTGCGATTTGTGAGGGCCTCCAGGGCGGCATTCGTGGCGGCGCTGGCAGTCGAGTTGATCATTTCGATGACACTTGCGTTGAACAAATCTGTCGAGTCAGATATGACATCTGACGGCAGGGGACTGGACAGCGACCTTGGGAGAAACCAGTTACTGCCGAAGTCGAAGAAGCATCGATCTGACCAGTTGCATGAAGTCAGGAAGAGGATGAGCAGGAGGATGGAGCAGTAGACGCATGGCCGATTGAGGAAGTATGTGCAGATGAAGAAGAGGAATATGAAGGCGGGGGAGGCGTTGGTCGGGATGAAAAGGAGCGGAAGCCAGCTGGAGGAGTTAGCGATGTCGATGGAGGTTGGAGAGATCGGAGGCAGGGTTACCTTCGGAGGCAAAACATGATGGCGATGACCTGGTCGCAGATGTCGCGAAAGTGGATTCGGTGGTGGTGGGAGTGGTGGTTGTTGTTGTTGTTGTTGTTGGGGATGGGCCGAACGTTAGTTGCGCAGCGACATGCGGCAGGCGGCGATGGTCTGAAGCGGTAGCAAGGGGTGCATGTAATTTGAGGAGAGGGCTGGTTGATCCCTGAGGCTAGTTCGAGGCTGGAGCGAAGAGTGATAAGAATATTTGGTTGGGAGGAGGGTCGAGGTGATGGATGACTGGATTCCGCTAAAATGTTTTGGGGTTGAAGAAAGCCCGCCACCCAGGGAACGGCCACACCTGCGCCACAGGTTGAGCGAGGTACCTTGAATTCTGTCAGGTGGGAGGGCTGGAAGCCCGTCGACCGCCAAACGGCCCCGCAGCGTCCCTGAGTTAATGTGCTGAAACAGGGCCGTAGGCCGCCCGACTGCCGGGCCTGGGGTGAGCTCTTTGGGGTGCTCTAGGCCTTAAACAGGGCCCCACTTGGGACACCTGGAATCGATGGGTTGGGACCCGTGGACAGCACTGTCGAGCACTCTCACTGCATAGGTTCCGCACACTGCACGCTGCTGGTGCTCCCGCTCCTGCTTCTTTGCTGCACGGGGAACTGCTACTGTAGATGCGCAGCAGAGCGGATAATTGATTCAGCCGCAACCATGGGGCCGGGGGTTTGCAGGCCTAGACCAGGACCACCAAACGATGACAATTCGCAATCCCAAACCCGTTTGGCTTCGTACCACGTCACTCGCTGCATCCTCCGACTTTTACTCGCCATTTACGGGGCCATCCAGTACTGCGGCCCTGCACCTCCGACTTGGTTGGCCACCTTGGGCTTGGGTGGTGGTTGCAGCGTAGCGTTGGGCTGCCATACACGCATACCTAGTCATACCTGGTCATCAACGCCACCAGCCATCGCCATATTCCGCGGGTAGGTGCACGAGCGCCCGCGCCCGGCCACTTTCCAAATTTATTTCTCCTGCCTGCTTTCTCAGGCGCGGCGACTAAACCTCCAACTCCGCATAACCTCCCAAAATCATTAATTTCACTTTTCCCCATCACCGCCTCGCCTTGTTGCAAAACAGGCATTGCCGTCCCCCCCCCCCCCC
>VTGD01000263.1:0-12297 GCA_013406985.1 Calonectria crousiana | reverse complement strand
GGGGTGTACATCTCCTGTCGACTGTCGACCAGTAGGAGGGGGGCGGCCGGGGGCTTGCATTTCGCAGCCGAGAGCTACCCGTTTTCTGCATCTCAGTTGAACCGGTGAATGACAGTGACACACACCCTTGGTCCCTCCCCATCCAAGAGCTGATGGCGGGAGATTGGGGGCCAGCGCGGTAGCATCTGATGAGGGGACGTCTCTCGTGGCTAACCGGGCCCGAGGCGGTTGGCCATGGCAGACTTTGGCTTTACTGGCTGAGAATCGATCCCAAGTTGACGCCACTCACCGTCTTTGAATGTGGAAGGGTACACGAACGTTCAAGGCACCATAACGCCCCAGGCTTAGGTGCAGTAGTGCCAAGGGTCGTGGAGCGCACTGCTCGAATCCCTCTCTCATCCAGGCTAGTGTAGTGATCGACCGCGTCCCCGGTAGGGATCCCTGTAAGCCACGCATTGCACGCCGCCCACCGAGCCAGACTGGCATGTCATAGGACAGCAAGGCTTCCCAAGGTCCCCAGACTGGGGCACTGAAGGGCCGACCGCGCCATGTACTCCATGTACACACAGCGCGCATGCACACACACCAGTGCCAGTCAGGGTCCCCGCCCTTGACGGCAAGACGAATTGGCCCACGGTTGCAACATGGATCATCCCGAGCCACGTCCCCTTCCTTGTAGCAGATCCCATCTGCGATCCTGCGCTTGTCAAGGGAAGCGGTAGGGGTGCCGGCCTCGGTGGAAGCACTCTGTTGTCCACTTGGCGCAACCGCGCTCCACACCGCGCTCCGGGGTCGTCCATCACTCCATCTCTCTGCTCCGTTGATCGACATTTGGCGTCATTTGGTGAACCCAACAGGCGCACTCCCCCTGTTACTCCAGGACCCGGTGCTGTCATCCTCTCCACGGAGTTCTGCCTCGTCTGAGTATGCTGTTTCCTTGCCTCACAACAGGCAAAGGGCCGATAGGTCGACAGCGAAGAACAAAAATAACATGCAGGCAAGAAGGATTTCAGACAAGCGAGCTGACGATGAGGCGTCTGTGTGTCTTGTTCGGGTTGAAAGCGGAGCAACGCAATGCATCCATCTGTATAATGACACGACATATACACTGGCCTGGCGTGCTGGTGGAAACGGTTACATACGAGTACATAGATAGATGCGATGCCAATATGCCAATGCATCCAGAGGGGAGGGGCGTGCGGCTCGGGGACGGTGGATAATTGTCAGAAAATGCGGGACAATTGGCAAACAGCGAGAGAAGGAACAAGGACGAGAAGGCACATGTCTGGCTTGACTTGACTTGGTCGTGTATGTCTTACCTGCAACAACCAACCGCATCTCCGCCCAAGTCGATCGCCTCATGCACGTTCGTTGTGGACGTGGGAGAAACATTCGCGAGCCCTTCTAGCGCCGAACCTTGTGCTGTCGTCCGCTCAAAAGGGATGTTTCTGTGCGGTGCCCCGTCTCGGGAACCCACACCCTCCCCTCATGCACAGACTTTTAGGCCGTTTCCTTTAGGTGCTGCTTCCTGCTTTCATTGAAACAGCATGTCGTGGTGGAGGTGGAGGAGGAAAAGAGGAAGAAGGAGGGGGGAAAAGGGACATTTCATGATAAGACACACACACACACACACACACACACCCCTCCCATTACGCAACAGTCGCGTGGTTTACAGTCTCTACTATATCTCCTTCTTGTTGCGGACATAGCAACACACACATTTTTCTTCTGCAGAGTGGTATCGATGATGCAGATGGCACGCACACGACGCACTCCTGTCCCTCTGCATGTGCATTGAGCCGCCTTCTCCCACCCTTCCAGCTGCCTTCTAGCTCCTCTAGGCCCGAGTTCCAAAACCTGCAGTCGTGCATGTCTCCCCAAGTCCCTTTGGCGGCGGCATTGCGGTGACCCTGAGAAGCACACGCGTGGTGTCTCTGAACGCCACGCCCGACCGGTTCTTGTTCCTTCTTGGTCTTGCATCCATTCGCCTTCCTTTCTTTTTCCTTTGCGTTCTTTTTTTCTCCTTTCGTCTGCACCGCCTCATCCCCTTTTTCCTGACCTTATCCTTGAGCGTTACGCAACACAGAGTTCGTCTCGACCTTAGTTTACTTGGCTGATGATGCTATGCGTCCCCCCCAACCCCCCTCCACGACATCATCCTCCAACGGTCCACTATAGCGACTTTGACTCTGGAGGTGCACATAGTTAACCCACCCCCAACCAGCAGCGCTGCTACTACTGCATGGGCAAATTGAGCCCTTGATCCCAGCCACTTCATGCCCAAAACTGCCCCCGCGTATACCATGGTTTATTCAGATTTTCTCATCCCACCTATTCCCTGTCGTGCAAGTTACTTTTTTGTCAAGCCCAAGCAACAAAAAAAAAATAAGTAATATAGACAAAAGCAAGACTCGGCTTCCCCGCTCACCGGCGGTCAGCCGGAAGAATCCGAAACGTCCGCACTGAAGGTTCCCGGGTTCCCGTCAAACGCTGTCGAATCAGGTGCACCCCCAGATAACGTCGCACAAAAGCCGGGCCTATGCGAGCGCTTGGGCTACCGCGAAAAAAAAAAAAAGAAAACAAATATATAATGAACTAATTAATTAATAAAGTAATACAATAACAAAAACAAGCACCAAGTCCGTAAAATACATAAACTACAAGACTAGGCAAACCAAAAAAATAAAATAAAAACAGCTGACTTATGCTCTGCACTATGTCACTCTGAAAAAGCGGAAGTGACGCATCCATCCATCCATCCTTCCTTCTATAGTCCAAGCTCTGGCGCAGGCGTAGGCTCACCGAGAAGAAGGCGAAAAAAAAGGAAGACAAGCAAATGATGACAGGCACCCCGCTCGTCCGTGTCCTCAATCTCCTTCTCTGTGCTACATTCCGGCACTTTGCCTGCCGCCCTTTGTAGCAAATCCCGTGCGCCTCCCGCGGCCCTCTGACGGCTCCTACGTCAATGCTGCAGAGAGTCGGCGCGCCATGGCGCCCGTTCTGATTTGACAAGTCGGGCGTTCGACTGCTTAAGCCCGTCATGTGATTCGCGGGTCTCCCATGTTGAGCATATCTATCCCAAGGATAACGTATCCACAACCGTAGTAGCTCCCACAGTAGCGTCCCTCGCTGCGGCTCCGGCGAGCCAAAAAGCGACGGTGACATATCAGAGCTGAAAAAAGTGGTGCGAGGCACGATTGCCATGGGGAGAATCCGATCAATCACATCACCTCATTGTGCCCAATTCTAGATTTCTGCCCCCAGTTTCCTCTGTTTTCCTTGGCCCCTCTCTCCCTTTCCAGAGGTCCTTGCTAGGGATTCGCATCCTTTTCCCAGCTTCGCGGAACGTCATCCCGCAAGACATGCCGCGCATTGTTTCTTTTTCGCCACGCGACAGATGGAGCCCGACTAAGAGCCCGGTGTAAGATTGCCTGCAGCAGCGAGAAGGGGCAGAAGGTCAAGCGAAATAGAGAGAAGAAACCCACTCCTGTGATTCAACAAATAAAAATAAAGTAATTAAGCACAAACCAACGTTCAGACCTCTTTTTTATCTTGTGTAACCTCTCATTTAAACCTTGTCTTGTAGCCCCCATTTTCCCGCTCCCCCCCCCCAATGCAAGCAGCACCGTGCCTCACCCGATCATGGCAAGGTGAACTTGGGCCGGAATGTTATCGTACCATTGTTGGGAGGCCTACACGGCAACTTGTGGTGTCCTACCTACTTGCTGTATGTCTCTAATTAAAATAACGGCTGCCCTCAGACGTGGTGAAACAGTGACACGCTCTCAATTTCCGCCCTGCTCTTCGCCCTAGGAAAGCCCAACGTGCAAGCTAAAGAGAGAAAGTGGGAGTTAGGGAGAGGGAAGAAAGATTCCGATACGCTCCCTCGTTGGTGTTGTATGTCTGTAGCGTCTGTTCGTTCGCCCGCCCATCTTTGCTGCCTCTCTTCTTTTTTTTTCTTTCACTCGCCGCCATATCCCGCGCGCCCCCCCTCGGTCCGTTGATCGTCTACCACGTCTCTCACACACACACCTGTACGTGCACATACGCACACTCACACACATGCGTAGACTCGCACCGCAGGAGGGGACTATCAATCTTGCTCGTTTCCTTCTACTGATGCTGTGTCACTGTAATCTGCATGCACATGTTATTTTAGCCGCGCCCTGATCCCCTCTGCCTAGGTGGCCTCTGCCCATCACCTTAAGCCTCGCCAGGCCTAGTTTGCCAACGCCCGCCCCAGTCGAGCTACGCTGCCACGCGGTGACCAAACGGCGCCCATCCATACACACACACACACACACACACACACACACACACCCCTCCACCCCCGGCCGTGCATGGCACTTCAGTCGCCTACCAAGGTAGCCGGGGGTGGAGGGCCATCGTAAAGAAGGAAAGTGGGAAGGAGAAAAAAAACACGGGAAGCATCGGTGACACTCTGAAGTCTGGGCTTGTCATGTAAAACCGCCAGTTTTGACCGAGTCCCGCGCTAGAAGCAACTCCGGTATGGATAAACTGCATGGGCAAATACATTTGGAATGGGGAATTGGACTAACGACAACAGGGGCTAGACATGACACCTGAGGCGGTGGACATTGGAGCATCGTGGCCACGGCACGAAGGAGTCAACGGCCAGGCCGCAAAAAGCAACGAGGGTCGACACATGTGCCAGTTGAATCATCGTCCAGGAACAAAATAGAAGCCCGCTGGAAATTGCCTGGAAACCGCATCGAACAATTGGGCCAGCCTCACATTTGCTCTGCAAGCCAAAGCCGAAAATTTGTCTCAACACGACATGTCACGTCAAAAAGGCTCTTGATTTTCGTGTGGTTAATTCATTGGATGGAATCCGTTTGGTTTCCATGTATTTCATTTCGTTTCATTTGCTCTCTAATCCCATATCGCCCCAAACAATTTCCCCGGCCCTCCAACTTTACCGCATCCCGGTCGGAATTGGCGCCAAAAAGATCGACGAGGGAAAAAGCAAACCCAAGTACACTCCAACTCCCGAATGGTACAAAAAAGTCATAATCGGAAAAGCGGTAAAAAGAACAAGAGCGATTAAAATTTGACGCTGTAACCACAAAATATCCCCAGTCTAGCCCTTGTCCAACAATGTGTTGGAAGATGCATTGATGCTTTTTTTAGTGTGTGCTGTTGTTTTTTTCATTTCATAGTGTCTGAAGTATGCAAGGGTATGGATGGGTATGTTGTGAGGATGTGATAGGAAGGGGATGAGAAAGACGTGATAAAACATGTACGAGTCATATAAGCCGGAAGGTGGTATGAGTTGGTAAAGCCCCCCTACCACCAGTGGCTTTGACCATGTGGTGCCGTGTATCCCACAAGTCCTGACAGAAGAAGATGAAGGCAAAAGGTCAAGATCCGATATTATCGAAAAGGTGTAGTGTTGGCAGTGAAAAAGGGTATAGTAGGCGTGGATAGCATGTGGAGGTGATGAGATGAGGTGAGAGGTGAGCAAGGACCCATCCTAGCGTCGGATGGGCACGGGGAAGCGAGTATAGTTTGCCAATCCTGGAGTCATGCACCGTCGTGGATCGAGATTGCATTCCTCTGTGCGATGCACCCAGGCCAGGTAGCACAGCTCGGTGTGGTGCAGTGCGACGCTGGCAGTCAGGGCGTCGGTAAGCCCTATAGTGGCCGGTCCCGAAGTCCGCTTCGCAAACCGCACCAGCACCATCGACGGCGCTGGCGCCATCTCAGCTGACAAGGCGCAGCAGCGCGTCCAAATTGACCCGCCAGGCAATGCTCCGTGGCCTAGGCTGCTGGTGCTATATCGCGGCTCCCAGTTCGATGTCCGGCATGTGGGCACCGTATCCTTGATTCTAATCCAGGAGTTTGTGGTCTGTGGTGTCCGGAAAGGGTGAGGTTAGTGCGGGGAGTAGTGGTTATGTGAGCCGCGGGATATCGTGTTCCTCATTGGCTCTCCTGGAAATCGACTCGGCGTTTAGTCAAGTGGTGAGGCGGCAGTGCTCTGGTCCATGGGGCAGCCAGAGAGCCGCCATTGTCGGTCTTTCAGTGAACCGACGACTGAGCCTGAGGGTAGTAGACGGCTGGATACATATTCCACGCCTGCTGTTGTTGCTGCTGCTGGTGCTGCTGCTGGTGCTGCTGTGGTTGCTGCTGGTGCTGCTGAGACATGTAAGGATGAGGTGCCTGCATTGAAGGGTTGCTGAGTCGGAAACCGGCATCTGGAACGAAAACGCGGTTAGTCTCCAACTCAAATATGTCTGGTTCGATTGTGTCATAAAGGCTCGTACCATGATCCACATCTTCGTACTCCAGCTTAACCTCTTTGTGTCCCACGGCGCTAATGTTGCTGGTGCTAGTGTTGCTGGATGGGAGCATCGAGGCTGGCACGCTGGTTGGGATGTAACCTGCGCTGTACTCGTCTGTATTGGCCGAGGACGAGGGGCTGGACACATTGGAGGGGATTGGGCATGGCACAGTGCTGGCCCAGGTCTCACAGTTGTTTGGTAGCGGCACGTATTGCTGACTGTAGTCGGGAAGGGAGCCGTAGTCACCCGAGGGAAAAGGTGAGGCTCTCGGGCTGGGAATGGCGCCGCTTCCAGTGCTGAGGTTGTCGTCATACACTATGAGCCTCTCGTGTTAGCGAATACTGCACAAAATCTCATTGCATCTCATGGGAAATTACCTGGGCCAGAGTAAGGCGATGAAGTCAGTGAAACGCCCATGTTTTCTTTTAATCGAGCGAGCTCCTCCTCGAGAGCCTTGTTGCGCCGCAGAAGTTCCTGGACGGTCTGATCGCGGTTCTGCTTGCTCTTGAGCTCTTCCAATTCTCGCTCCAGTCGCTCAATATGCTCCTTGGTTCGAGCTCGAATAGCCCTCTGTGCCTCGCGGTCGTTGGCTCTCTTGCGAGCGAGCTGTGAGGGCGTCAAGGTAGAGACGCTGCGGGTGCCTAGACAGATTTACCGTCAGATTGGATGGATCCACCGTCTGTTGCCAGCTCCTGCGGGGTGGAATACTCCAAATGAACGATAGGAAAAAGCAAGTCCGATGCAACCACAAAAAAAAAAGACAGCGCGCAGCAAGGAACACCAGAGAAAAGAAATAACTTACCCTTGCGCTTGGTGGGCTTGGCAGTGGGTTCCGCTGAAGCTGAACGAACCATTTTGTATGAATATGTGCTTGTTTGGTTGTGTGGGGTGGTGTGGTCTGGTGCGTTGTGTTGCACAATTGGAGAAAGGAGAAGGAAGAAGGAAGAAGTAGAAAATCGATGGTAGGAAGGGTAAGTCAGCAGGATGTTGTTGGTAGTTGTCTTTCAAACAATCGAGTTTGGGGTGGAGAAGGCTGGTGGTCGCGGTCTGGGTTCGTCCCAAGCAGCAGCAGCAAGTATGTATATAGATGCAGCAGAGGAGTAGACAGTGGAGCAACAAGCGTTTTCTCTCTTGGGTTCAAGGTCAAGCGTGAAGCAAGTGTTGCATGGCGATCGGCCTGGCCAGATGATCGACTTTTGGAGGGTGGACCGGGGTGCGTCTTAAGATATAGCATTTGGGACCTCGACCCTCTCTCCTCCAGACCATGTCCAAGATTCACCATCAGAGAGGCACGCTTCAAGTGAGGGTCCTTCGAACGGGGTCCCTTGGTGCCGTAGTCCCTGGATGCGCGATGCCACCGACCAGGATTAGCTAGAACGTGCTGGTACCTCAAGGTACAGCCAGACCCAGCAAGCGGCCTAGCCCACCTAGGCCTAGCAGAGGCCAGAGGCGATGTGGACAAGGTTCGGGGGTGGCTTGAGTGGATTCTCATCCTGTCTCTCGGATCAAGCCCGGGCGGACGAGGCGAGGACGACGGCATTCACGCCCCTGCCCCCAGTCCAGTCCAGCCCAGTCCTGGAAAGGCCTTGTGTGGTGGATGGGGCGTATCTGGCGGCGGGCGACCATGGATGGCATGCTATTATGGAGACATGGAGCGAGGAACGAGCATTGGCAAAGAACATGGTCCATGGGAGTAGAAAGGCGACAGAATGAGTGTGCGGAGAGGGGGGGGGGGGGGGGGGGGGGGCGTATCAATCTCTGCCAGGACATGAGACGGACTTTCCTCACTCTTCCTCTCACCTTGTTGCTCTCAGTGCGCGCGTGTGTGTACGACCCACTGCTCACGGACCCTACTTCTGCTCACTCGTGCCGTCCTATGCTGCCTGCGCTGCTATGTGTTGTGCCGCTGCGTGGTGTCTGATGTAGCGACCCGTGATGTAGTTTGGAGGCTCTCGACTGGCTGGGCTGAATGGGAATGTTGTAACGCATAACCAACAATCGCTGCATTGCGACTGCGCCCCCAGACTGACTGTGTCCGTCACCTTGCCTTCTGCGCTCTTGATTCTCTTTCTCTTCCATGGAGTGCTTCCAATCCCCGGCTGGCGCATGTCAGTAGTGGAGCGGGGAGCAGGAGGAGGGGGGGACGGACGGCGGGCAATGGCGTCGTTGTGCCATGCTCGCCGGCTGGCTGGTGCTCTTCTGTCTCAATCTCTCAGCGGGCCTGTCCCTGCCAACCACCACCCGGGGGTGTGGGCTGCTGTCTAGCGTAGAGCGTGAGTGCGTGTATGTCTTGGAGCTAGCAAGATGACGGGGGGTGGTTTTACAGTGTAGGGTCCCATCCTACGGCTCTCGCTCACAGCAACTACTGGTTACTCGGATTAGCCCAGTCGCCGTCGCCGAAAATCTCTGGCTGCCTCTTCATCTCGGTCACAAATCTTCAACCGCGACAGTAAAGTTTAATGAGGAACAAGAAGAGAAGAAAGAACAAAAGAACAATGAGAGACAGGGGAAATTCTCTGCAACAATGTCTTCAATGTCCGAACACAAAGGACGATCCGGCAACTTTTCCTTGTCAGCGTCGTTCCAGTTCCTATTGAGAGAATAAACTTTGGGCCTTTTTCCCGCTTGCAGCTGTGCTAACCGATATCCGGCGATGAAATCCACTCCACGGGCGTCCCAGTAGCACCCAAGGGGGGTTCCCAGTGGCTGCAGTGGTGACCTCCTCTGCATATCCCACTCCAGCGCTGTCGCCAAGTCACTTTTTAGTGCTTCTTCCTGAGATTCTAAGCTGGGGGCCAGCCTGCCAACACGAGCCCCCAGGGGTTGCTGCATTGAGAATTTCAAATCAGACATTGGGGCGAGGGGGAGAAGAAGAAGAAGAAGAAGAAGGGAGGAGTAATAGGAAAAGGAGGAGCAGAAACGATCAAAGTTGGCACTGCCCAGGCCCAGAAGCAGCACCCCATAACTCTCTCGATGACAGAGACTCTCCCATATCCACCTTCGCAAGGGCTAGGCGCACATACACACCCACCACCAGACGGACATTGAGAGCGCACGAACAGAGGCAAGGACAGGGCCGCCAGATTGCTAGGCAGCCGGTCCCCTAGATGAGGCATGCAAATCGCAAGATTGAGTCTACTTCAAAGGTGACGAAACCCTCGATATCACCATCTGGAAAGGCAAAAAAAACGTGGTTCGCCGATGGTGGGTGGGAAATCTACCCGCTGCACCTACATCATCGTACAGCGATGTTCGTCGACTCTGCTTATGCAGGCATCCCATGGGCCATGGCATCCCGTCTTTGGCATCCCCTCAATGACGGAGATGTGGTATGATGAAAGAATCGTCGCACCACGAAACAGCTGCCACTTCACGTCTTGGTCTTCCGTCATCGCCCTCTTCTCTCTCTCCGACGATCCAGGCACGAACCTCCCGAATCCCGACTGCAACACACCATCAAGTCCAGAATCAGAACGTCTGCCTGGGTTCAACCTGTCGCCTCCGGGGGGAGGGCATGCCGCCATGCTCTTCACTTTGCAGAAGCAGCGGACACATGGCACATGGCAAACTCAAAATAAATAATAATAATAATAATATATGAAATAAAAAAGTCGTGGGTGCGCCCAAATTCTGTACCGTGAGCCGCGTACTGATAAACATCGGACGTCCCTTGAACTACCACCGACGAATCCAAAGGCGCTGTTCCCGCAGCCCTCTTTGCCAAGGTCCATTCCGCAAGCTCGCTAACAGCGCGTGGCGACAGGGTCGAGACGTATGTAGGTAGAAAGGCTAACATTTGTCTTTCCCATCGGGGGCTCGGCATGCCGTGCTGCCCGTCGTATGCCATCAGGCTTGATATCTTGATATGAGGATGCCCAAGTTCAATGTGAGAGTACGAGAGTGTAGAGGGGAGGATGATGAGTCTTGCCAGCGACACTGCTGCATCGTGTGGTGACCAACGTCGCCGTCACCGTGGTGGTTGTAGCAGCCGGTGTTCTTGAGAAAGCATCGCGTCGCATCGCATCGCCTCCGCATCCGATTGCCTTTCCGGGAAATGACAGGCATCGAGACGGGCTTTGTTCTGAGTTGCGATAGCCAGCTTCTCGCCATTGCTTCTGCATCGGCATCTGCTCCCCCTGGCTTCCCGTCTCCCCTGACCGAGACGGCCCCTGGTTCCAAGATGCCGGCCCTCGTTCTCTCATCTCTGTAACAGGCTTCTGCGGTGTGGCAACAAGGAAACAACTTCTGCTACCTACCTACATTCGCCCATGCAACTACACCAAAACGAACATGTATGAGCACTAGGGGTTTCGTTTTCTCCCCCACGCAAGTTGCCCCGTTCACGCCCATCACGCATCGTGACCGACCAACGAAACTCCCCGTCGTGTTGCTGTGCCGCTCAATGCCGCTGCCCGTGCCGCAGGAGAACATCCTGTTGGACACGTCGACGTCCCAAGCTCTCGGTACCACCTCTCCATCAAGATGGCTGCCGTTGGCGAAATCGGGTTGTTTGTGTGCCCAGCCGCCAAAGGAAAAAAAATAAAACATGGGGGAGGGGTTACCCTTCCGTTCCGTGGAGCCGAAAGTGGGATTTGTGGGAAACGGAGTCTGCAGCAGCAGAAGCAAAAGCAAGTCCAGCCAACGAACTCCAGGGGAATGGAAAACCTTGCACGAAATCGATCCATTGATCGCCCGCCACAATTCCAGACTGTGCTCAGCTTGTTTACGTACGCATGTCGGTAACTTATGCGCCCAGCGAGATGCCATCACGCACGTATGTACGCATGTTCGTCCAGATAGACGTACATGTATTAGCTTGGTGATCATGGGCGCCCTTCAAGGGCTTGGGTGTCTGTGGCCTTACCAACAACCATGTCAACGACCCCATGTGAGAGTAGGCATGAGCCAAACCGCCCCATTTCCTATCATGTTTTAGGTCTCATCTCTCTTGACGGCCCAACGCACGCCAATGCGAGTATACACCAGGCAATGATCGACCGCCTCGAACGGTCGGAACCCTGGGCTGAACTAAGCCCGGCTCCGAACATGACTGCTTCTTCATTCATATGTCGGTTGACTGCATCAAGGGCGACCCGTCTCGAGGTTCACTCTTCTTTCCTCAAACCAAGCGAGTTAGAGAATCAGCAAAGCAAGGCGCCAGGGTACCGTCTTTTGGTACCCAGTGAGGGAGCCAGGAGCGTAAGATCCTTTGTTTCGTTTCGCCGGGTTGACTCCATTTTGGTTCCAATCTTGGGTCCCACGGCCAGGCCGCGCCCCTGGACACTGGAATGGACAGTCTCTATCAATCGCGCGAACCCCGTTCGAGACTGACCCTCTCGTTGCTGGCCTTTGGGCATCTGTCATCGGGCTTGCTTGTACATACACTCACACGCACACAAGGCGAAACCTCCGGAGACTACTCTCCGTCTCTGTAACCGCGAAAGAAGGCGCCGGCCACGACGGCTTCGCCTAGCCCTTTCCCAAGCCGGCACTCCCGCTCCCCTCCCTTACCCTACCGACCTATGTGTTGGCCGCCCGCAAAGCGCCTGCTCGGGACCATTGTGTGTAGCACGCGGGCGGCACACAGACAGTCATCGTCTAAGAAGCCCGTGCAGCCCGTCTCGTCCCCAGTTTCGATATGCTCCATGCTCCAAACGGCACTCCAACCCTGCCAGTTTCTGCATGTCGAGATTACCGCGCCTGTGGGACCCGGGCAACAAAAACGCCACAGCTACCCGCTAAGCCAACCAGTCGCATCAGTCCTGTTCCTTGTTCACAGCACATAAGGGAATGTCGAAAAGAGACAACAGGTTGTGTTCGCAGCTAAAGTTCTTGGCGATGAGGGAGGATTCCTGTCACCGGTTCGCACCCTTGCAGGGGAGGGCTTGTCGTCTCATGATCAGGTCCCGTCCCAAGTCCTGACCGACCTGCCAGACACTTCTGGGGGCTGCATACCCCGATGCGTATGTTATGTGTATGAATAGGTGCGTCAAAA
>VTGD01000262.1:0-12523 GCA_013406985.1 Calonectria crousiana | reverse complement strand
AAATCCCCTCAATCCTGATATTGCAGCTTGCAGAGCCGCTGGATGACCTTTCCATCTGTGGTCTAGTGTGTTGGCCATCTGCATATTCTCCACTTTGCCAAGACCGTATTTGCTGAGTTATTACGGTAGAATGATGCAAATGGATCATCAACTTTGTGATTTCAAACCAAGGTCTCCCATGTATGCTAAGATGTGTTCCTCAGATCCAGCACCCCAAGATTGCGCGGGAGTGGACGCTCGGCACGTGGCAACCATCCGATGGTAATACGATGGCTGACCCTGTTCGCGATGTTGGATTAGATTGGTGGTGTCGGTTCGCACATCCAACGCACACACACTCTCTTTTTTTCAATACCTTCTTTTTTAAACGAATACCTAGCTACTTCTGCAACCCCTCCGAGTAGGTTTGACACCTGCAAAACATACCCTGCCCACATGGTGGGATGCACTTTGTCACGGACGACGTGTCACACTTTAATTCCTCTGGAGCGTGACTTTTTGATGATTTCACGTTAGTGCCGGGCCTGAAAGCCAATCCAGGGATACTAAAACTACATTCATAATTGTTTGTACAGTACAGTACAGGCCGAGTTACGGCATCACTTGGCCCGTTCGCCATCCATCTCATGAGCCCCCGCACATCCAGCCACTCGTCCCACAGTTGCGCATCGTCAGCTTTCCAACAGTTTCTGTTTATCGCTTGACCCAAGCTGGCATCTTGCGGGCCTTGACATGACCGTGCTTCTTCCTCTCCACAGTTCTTGGATCCCTCGTGATGCATCCGGCTAGATACGGGGAGATTAGTTTCCCTTCTAAAAGACTCGGCATCAATGTATAACCGGAAATACGCACCTTTTCGGAGAGCAGTCTTCAGCGCTGGTTCATGGATGATCAAAGCTTTAGCGACAGCCAGAGTGAGAGCCTCGGCTTGGCCGGTGGTTCCTCCACCCTCCACCAATGCCCACACATTGTACTTGTCCAACCTTTCGGTCGCTTGCAAAGCCCATATGGCACTCTCGCGGTCGTGAACACGGCCGAACGCCTGGCTTAATGTTTTGCCATTGATCAGAACTTCACCAGTGCCCTCCACAACCCAGGCACGGGCTGTCGACTCCTTTCTCTTGCCGACCCCAACAGCTCGTCCGTGGCTATCAACAACACCGACACGAGGGACATTGCTGAAAGGGTTGACGTTTCGCTTGAACTCGTCTAGGGTAAGCTTGACCTCTTCAGGAAACATGGATGGTTCGATCAAGTTGAGGCGCTTGGCAACACGCAGCACTTTGGCAAAATGCGAGGCTTTGACGGGCTCCCCAAATTTCGAACGCATGTCTTCAAGCTTGACCCATGGCGTTTGAGGGGCCTCATTCGGAGGAAGAGTCGGGAGGTGGTGGTATTTTGTCATGAGGCGTGCGATTCGAATATAGAGGTCGTTGAATTGTGGCTCCCGAGAGAAGTATGATGCAGTTGCTGGAACAGGGCGGGCATGGTTGACGCCCTGGAAAGGCACCGAGACTGACTGGACCTCAGCCAGGGCAGATTCGGTGGGGGAAGTGCCATTGGGTGATTCGGTGGTGAGGTGTCGAATGGCGAGTTGGAAGGGTCGGCCAAAGGCAGGCTGGAGCCATTGGGGTCGGGCAAGTTGGCTAGAGCATCGCAATTGCCGCAGACTGGTTGTGAAAGTGGACATGGTGGCGGGTTTTCGAAGCAGCCCCGTCGAATTGGCGGATTCGGGCTCTCGATGTTCACGAACTGACGGGAAAAACTTCACTCGAATTCGACATGCACAGCGCCAAGCTCCGCAACAGTCACGTGTATCTAATGGGTGAGCTGATACGCCCATTTATCTTCAAGACATAACGTTGGGCCTTGACGCCACATGCACAACTCTCACCGCCTTCGAGCGCCACAGGTTAAGCCACCACGTTGCCCACCCGTTGCCCAGGCAGAAAAATTAGCGCGGGGCATGCAATTTCACCCATATATCCCACCACGTCAAAAAAAATTTCATTACATTCCCCTCCTTCATTCTCTTCCACGTCACATTTTGAAAACCTGTTCTTGCTGCCGGCAACAGACAAAAATGGCCTTCGGAACTCTCTACACCCGCGAGGTATTTCAGCTCATGTCCTGACACGAGTCTTTCCGTCAGTTACTGACTGGGTTTTTTTCTTTGTGCGCAGGGCAACGCCCGCTCGACCGGTATTAAGGCCGTCGCTAAGGCCAACGAGCTCGAGCTCAACATCGTTGAGACCAAGTCTGGCGAGCCTACCGCTGAGCACCTCAAGGCCAGCGGCCTTGGCAAGATCCCCGCCTTCGTTGGTGAGGATGGCTTCGTCCTTTCCGAGGCCATTGCCATTGCTGTTTACTGTAGGTGGAATCCCCCTCACCACGCCATATCGTCCTTTTGTGCTCAATTACCCCTCCCCCCTGCGAATGATGACCAAGCTTTTCAAAATACAGTTATCCCTGTCTGAATTTATTTTTCAAAAATCAATTTGTGGATATTGCCTAACTTCTGACCCTGCAAACCATGACACTTCTGCCTTTGATTGCTACCTGATCGTCGGAGTCACGTTGCTGACCCCGCTACAGTTGCCTCCCAGAACGAGAAGACCACCCTCCTTGGCAAGACCAAGCAGGAGTAAGTAGATATGGCGCTCATGACTCATAGCATGACTAACATGTCCGATTAGCTATGCCTCCATCCTGAAGTGGCTCTCTTTCTTCAACTCCGAGGTCCTTGCCGGCCTTGGTAACTGGATGGGCCCCCTCCTCGGCCGCGTCCAGTACAACAAGAAGAACGTTGACGAGGCCCAGAAGGCTACTCTTGCCGCTTTCGCCGTCGCTGAGGCCCACCTCCTCAACAACACCTACCTCGTTGGTGAGCGCATCACCCTTGCCGATCTCTTCGCCGTTGGCATTGCCCAGCGCGGTTTCCAGTACTTCTTTGGCAAGGAGTGGCGTGAGCAGAACCCCAACGTCACTCGTTGGTTCAACACTATCCGTGCCCAGCCCATCTACTCTTCTGTTGCTGAGCAGATCGAGCTCCTTGAGACCCCTGCTCTGACCAACACCCCTCCCAAGAAGCCTGAGCAGCCCAAGAAGGAGAAGAAGGAGAAGGCTCCCGCTGCTCCTGCTCCTAAGGAAGAGGAGGAGGAGGCTGCTCCCAAGGAGACCAAGCCCAAGCACCCCGTTGACCTTCTCCCCAAGCCCTCTATTGCCATCGATGAGTGGAAGCGAGAGTACTCTAACAACAAGGACCACGAGAGCGCCATGAAGTTCTTCTGGGACAACTTCAAGTTCGAGGGTGAGGGCGAGTACTCTCTGTGGAAGGTCGATTACAAGTACAACAGCGAGCTCACTCAAGTCTTCATGTCCAACAACCTCATTGGTGGCTTCAACAACCGTCTTGAGGGTTCCCGCAAGTACCTTTTCGGCACTGGTGCCGTCTACGGCAAGGATGATGCCTCTGTTATCCAGGGTGTTTTCGTCATTCGTGGCCAGGACTACCTGCCCGTTTTCGACGTCGCTCCCGACTACGAGAGCTACGACTTCACCAAGCTTGACCCCACCAAGGAGGAGGACCGCCAGTTCGTCAGCGACACCTGGAGCTGGGAGAAGGGCATTGTCGTCAACGGCGAGGAGCTTCCCAACGCCGACGGCAAGGTCTTCAAATAAACTTAAAAACAACGTGACGTGGAAGGAAATTATGATAATGGCTTAACGGTTAGATATATGAATTGGGAGGGGAAAAATGAATCATGACGGCGGTATGGCCCTCATGGGCTCACTTGGGATGGGCAGCAGTCGTGCGTATGCTCTAAAAATTTCGGGATTTACGAATATAACGAACAATGGATGCAGAGCTGTGCTGCAAAACAAGCATATTATCACTGCACATGCTCTTAATTTTGTGAATCTTTATTCAGCCGAATGTGGCAACGAGTCTAATTCCGTTTAGTTCGTGAGGTCGAGTAATCCTGGGGTATCTCTCAAAGTGAAAAAGCAAACTAGAGCGGTCCAATGAACAATCATGTGAATGAAAGCGAGCCCCGCACTCGGCTCTTGCAGTGGTTTCTTTTCTTTGGCGTTGACTCAGGAACGCTGTAGTTTGTAGCTTGGATTGAGTTTGAATGGACTCGTCCGCATAAAGCGACTAATGTCACACTGGTATGACAGAGAATTGAGATAGTCGTGAACCTGGGGTAGTACGTGCGGCTGTTCTGTGGCAAGCCCCGAGAATTCCGGGAGCTGAAGCAAGTTGAAGGGTTCACTGCGGGCCTTTTCGAGAGAGTCGTCAACAAGAACCGTGTTGGTCTGGTCCCAGCGGCCGCCTTCAATGGCGGATGGGTGGGAGGCCATGACGCGAGGGTCGGACCACACACTCGTGAGGCGCTTATAGACTTGAACCTTGGAGTTGTAATCTGATGGGGAGAGGCTGAAGCGATCGCGGGCCCAGACGAGGAGGCAGCGGTCGCGCTGGGCGGGTGTCAGCAGCTGAGCGACCATCTTGGACACGTTTTCGGGGCGTGCCGAGGACCAGATGGCGACGTAGAAGGTCTCGAGGCAGTAGCTGAGAAAGGCGCGGGCATGAGGGCGCTCGACGAAGTGGAAAGGGCGACGTTTGTTGGGCCGGTGGAGGAGCGTGCCGTTGAGGTCCATGATGATCAAGATGCGGCGCGGCTGCTGCAGGACCTGCGGGTTGAGGAGGGCCTGGGCGATGTATTGGGGCCTGGGATCGGGAACACCACCGGAAGATGCGCTGGGAGGTGCTGGAGGCGTCGGGGGCCTCTTGGGATCCTTGGGACCGCTGGGTCCCTTGGAATTGGACTTCGGCTTGGACTTGGATCGCGACATTGCGGCGGGTTGGATTGGTGGTGGCCTGAGAAAGAGCAACGTTAGTCGCGACAATCGAAAAATGTGAGTAGTGAAGGTAAAAAAAACACTAAAAAAAACTCACCGGAGCAGCGACGCATCTTTGGTTTGTTGAATCAACATCAGCTCTGAAACTGTGGCCCGGTCGACTAAAGTTTCGGCCGGGGCCGCTTCTTTCGGAATGGCTGCTTTGGAGGCGGCCTGTTGCTGTCGCTTCTTGCGAATTCTGCGCAGAGGCTTGTAGCCGTTCATTTTAGAAGGCGGGCGTAGTTCTGGCGCATATGAGAATGGTGCTTGGGATGGGTTTGGAGGGGCGATTGGAGGTGAAGGCGTGTGGGCGCGAGGTTGTGATGGAGAGGTGAGATCAAAAGAAGCTGGAGGAAGTGATGAATTGCTCAGTGTAGTTAGTAGAGAAGCGCGCATCCACCCAAAAGGGTGTTGTTTGAAGGCGCGATTAGCTCTTATCAGCAATAGAGAATGCGACATGTGGATTTGAAGTTGTTGATTGCTTTCTTCTTTGACTTTTCCCTGGTCTCATGCGATCACTCGCTCACTCGTTTTCTCACTTCACTTTTCCGCTGCTGTGGTTAAGGGTCCAGCTAGTCGCGGGGTGGATCGGTTGGACCCCTGCATAAAAAAAAAGTGATATGCAACTATCGAGATTTGCGATAAGAATTTTGAGGTGGGTAAAAAAAAGAGGATGGATACCACGACCACTCTGGACAATTGAAGGTTGAAGAAGGCCGGAGCCGGATCTTATTCAGCAGCACCCAAAATAAGCTACAGGCATGGCTTTCAAACGAAAGATTGCAGCTTTGGGCCTTCAGAGACGAGTCCGGCCAAGACGAGAGGATGATTGGGAGGTGGACCACGACGACAGCCAAGCTTCATCTAGCGACGATGATAACGTGGAAGAGCAGGGGACTCGACGACGTGACCATGACGAGGATGATGATGACGAAGAAGAAGAAGACGGATCAGAACTAGAATCTGGCTCCGACCATGAATCAGACGTTCGTTAAACCGGGAACCATGGTGGATATTCCGTTGCTAACCTCGATGCAGGACGAAGAATTCGCCGCACCAAAAGTAGATCTCTCCTCCATCTCCTTTGGCGCCCTCGCAAAGGCCCAATCATCCCTCCCCCCCTCGAAGCGCAAATCTAAATCGGCGCCCGCTCCCGCCGAAACCCCCAACGACGACGACCGCAAGACCGCCGCCCGCAAGCCCTCAACCCGCCCGTCCAAGGACGACCCCAAGCCGAAGCGCACATCCAAGCATGCGCCCCAGGAGCAGACATCCAAGAAGCCCGTCACCCGGCGCCGCGAGATCCTCCCGGACACCCGGCGCCAGTTCCGCGACCCGCGCTTCGACCCGCTCGTGGGCCGCCTGGACGAGGAAAAAGCCAGCAAGAACTACGCCTTCCTGGACGAGTACCGCGACAAGGAAATGGCCGACCTGCGCGCCCAGATCAAGAAGACCAAGAACGAGGACGTCAAGGAAGGCCTCAAGCGCCAGCTGCTGTCCATGGAGTCCAAGAAGAAGGCCCGCGCCCGCAGGGAAGAGGCCGACAACCTGCTGCGCGAGCACCGCAAGCGCGAGAAGGACTTGGTGGCCCAGGGCAAGACGCCCTTCTACCTCAAGAAGAGCGAGCAGAAGAAGATGGCCCTCATGGACCGCTTCGCCGGCATGAGCAAGGGGCAAGTCGACCGGGCCATCGAGCGCAAACGCAAGAAGGTTGCCGGCAAAGAAAAGAAGGAGCTGGATTTCCTGCAACGCAGATCTCGTGGTTGAAAAAAGAAAGAAAGAAGGAAAAAGCGCTGGCTTGTTTACTTCCTGTTTTAATGACCCCATCAGGAACTTTTTTCATTTCTCCAATGACCAACTGACTCGTTTGATATGTGGAAGAAGAAAAGTCATGGCTGTGCACATCCTAACCACCCTTATTTTTTATTCTCTATGATATTACGTATACCCCGTCAACCCGCTCTCAATGGTCTAACGTTAGTCGTACACATAGACTTGGTAAAATATATTATACATGATCATACAAATGAGTAAAGTAGAGTTGCCTTTTGTACTTTGGGGGGTGTTTTTTTAGCCCTTTGTTTTAGCTTAATTCTCGTTGAGGTAGCCAGCTTTGGCCAGGCTCTCCTCGAACATTTCGCGACAACGCACCTTGCTGCCTAGACGAGCGCAAAGCAGGAATGCGCCGCTCAACTTGCGGTGAAGACTGTATGTCTCCTCGGGCGGAGGAGCTAGGCGTTCATGTAACATGACGGGGATGAAGGACTTGACACGCTCGGTGATGGTCTGGTCCTTGAAGTCGTAGACATCAGGAGCCGAGGCAAGGAAGGGCTCCGCGAGGGTGAGCACCGATTGTGTATGAGCCTCAAGCATGGTCTTGCTCTCATGGCCTGTGAGATAGCCTAGACGCTCGGAGAGGGTCTTGACTGTGGGTTTGTCACCGCGGGAGGCAGCTTGGAGCAGCTGGACGTACTCCTTGACGAACTTGTCGGGGTACTCGCGAGAGGCGCCAAAGTCAAGCAACTCAAGCTTCTCCGTGGCTTCGTTGTAGAGAAAGTTTGTCCAGTTGGGGTCTGTCTGCATAAACTTGAACTCGGTGATTTCGCGGAGGCAGAGGCGTAGAATCTGAGTGCCGATCCAGTCACGTTGTTCTTGGGTAAAGGACTTGATGCGGGTAACTCCAACGCCGTCCATCCAATCCATGGTGAGGACTTGCTTCCCCGAGGCCTCGGGGTAGACAGTAGGAACGGAGAACACGCCATCATGGCCGCCAAGAAATTCCTTATAGCGGGTGGCACATTCGGCCTCGCGAGTGTAGTCGCATTCCCAGCCGAGTTCGAGGCGAGCATTGTCAATCGTCTTGTTCAGGTAAAGACCCTTGGGGAGAAGCTTTGTGGCTGTGAGGAGGATGCTGAGGTTGTCCAGGTCCGAATTAATAGAATCAGCGACACCAGGGAACTGGATCTTAACAGCAACACGCTTGCCGTTGGACTTGAGGACAGCCTTGTGCACTTGGCCAATGGAGGCAGCAGCAATGGGCTTCTCTTCAAATTCGGTAAATAGCTCTCGCCATTCCGGTCCCAGGTTGGCCGAGAGGACCTTATCACGCTGCCAGGCAGGCATGTAATCAGCACGGTCCTGAACACGCTGCAAAACCTCCTGAATAGGTGCCGGCAGCATCTTTGTGTCCTGGAAACTCAGCATCTGGCCGATCTTGAGCGCAGCACCACGCATACGTGAAAGCTTAGCAACCAGGCGCTCCATGTTGGCACCGCTGAGCAAGACGGAACCTGAGCCACCACCACCAAACGCCCGACTGACACTCTCTGTCATGGCACCACCCAGCATGCCAGCGGCCAGGCCACCATAGTTCCAAATTCGGCTGATGCGGGAGGAGGGGACTGCTGACTCACGGAGAGCATGGGCAGAGGTTGGGCGATGCAGGGGGTTGCTCTGTGGTTCTTTTACAGATTCGGCGGCAAGCTCTGGGGCCGCTTCATTTTTTGGTTCCACGGGGCTTCTGGTTGATGGTTCCGTTGAAATAGGCTCGCTCACTGGAGGTTCCACCACGGGCTTCTCCGATGTGATTGGCACCTCGTGCTTTACTTCATGCTCTTCGAGCTTCACATCGGACCTCTCTAGCTTCGGTGCTAGCCTCTCAAGATTGGGGGTATCTGTCGCGGAGCTCTCCCCTGGCTGAACGGGAGGGGAATTCGGCCAGTATCGTAGTGGGTGTTCCTTGGGAGCATTTCCACTTGCTATGCCATAGCTTCCGGGTGACAGTTTTCGTTGCTTCCTGACCGAGTCAAGGATTTTGGATCCATGAGTGGTGTGAAAAATGTTGACATCAACACCAGTCGGTAAGTCAAGCTCCTGCTCTGCTTGGGACGCTCTCAGATTCGAAACTGCGTCAGCAAAAGCATCTCTTATTGCCTGGGCATCCTCAATTCCGGTGCCAGTTTTTACATCCTGCGGTTTCGTGGTCGTTTGTTCCCGCGTTTGTGGCTGCTCAGGTGCATGCTCAATGCCCCGCGATACCGGCGCATCTCGTTCGATGATGGGTTCGTTGCGTAAATTCCGCTCCTCTGGTGCTAATCGAACCTCCTCCTCTGTGGCCGCAGTCTGCGAGGCTCTCTGTGCAGCTCTCCTCTTGAGAACGGCGCCGACGCTGGATGTGCGGCTGTATGCGTCGAGCTGGCGGCTCCTCAAGGCAACATGCTTGGCAGCGATGGACCGGGAGACATTGAGGACCGCTGCGAGGTCAATGGCGATGTCGATGAACCTCATGGGGGGTGGTGGGCTACACGGCCTCGTATTACGGTGCGCGCATCGATCGGGGGCTTGGTTCTGGCGGGCTAGTGTCGTCAACCAGAGAAAGGTGTGGCGGCGAGTGGCTTCATCTGGTTTTGCTGCCAAAAAGTTGCCATGATCGAATTGATCTGATATGCAACTAAGGGGGCACAACGGTCAACCACACAACATGACAATCACATGCAAACTAGCTGTTTCAATGGGTAGGTTATTATTGGCGTTTGTTTCAGTTTCAATTCCTCTCGTCGATCATCATGTTTTTTCTTCATCATTCATAACATGCTTTAAATATTTTGGAGTTGGGATTTCCGTTCCCTAGTACCTAGCTTTGGCTTCAAATGTGCAGACTAGCCCAAGAAAACTCAAGCAAAATTTTTTGCTCCAATAATATTATAAATATCATGGAAATATTGCAAATGCAAAAAAAAATCATATTTTTGCTTACTGCCCGCTGTGCTGCAAGGAGCCCAGCTTCACTGACCGAATTCGCTCAAGCAAAACCATACCCTACATTTCGTATGTCAGCGCCATATGATGGATCGCACCAAAGCATGAAAGCCTATACATATAGTGTTTAAATGGCTAGGTCATCATGATGGATTGAGGTGGAAAGGGTAGGATATGAGTGTGAAGGATATGAGATTGCATTTTCAAAAAGCTGATGGATAATCTAATCCTTGAATAATTGTGAGGTCTTCATCATGTCCGCAGCACAATATTACCACCAACTAAGAACGGCCATGCACCACCACCCACAAAATCAAGAAAGAGCTCTCAATCTGTCAATCCTCATTGTGTCTGGACCTGGTGAGTTTCCCCGTGTTGAGTCAAATTAAGCCGCAGGCTCCACCCCTGGTGGTGCCCTTCCGTCAATTTCTTTAAGTTTCAGCCTTGCGACCATACTCCCCCTGGAGCCCAAGCACTTTGATTTCTCGTAAGGTGCCGAACGAGTCAAAAAATAACATCGTCCGATCCCTAGTCGGCATAGTTTATGGTTAAGACTACGACGGTATCTGATCGTCTTCGATCCCCTAACTTTCGTTCCTGATTAATGAAAACATCCTTGGCAAATGCTTTCGCAGTAGTTAGTCTTCAATAAATCCAAGAATTTCACCTCTGACAATTGAATACTGATGCCCCCGACTGTCCCTATTAATCATTACGGCGGTCCTAGAAACCAACAAAATAGAACCACACGTCCTATTCTATTATTCCATGCTAATGTATTCGAGCATAGGCCTGCCTGGAGCACTCTAATTTTTTCAAAGTAAAAGTCCTGTTTCCCCGCCACACCCAGTGAAGGGCATGGGGTTCCACAGAGGGAAAGGCCCGGCCGGACCAGTACACGCGGTGAGGCGGACCGGCCAGCCAGGCCCAAGGTTCAACTACGAGCTTTTTAACCACAACAACTTTAATATACGCTATTGGAGCTGGAATTACCGCGGCTGCTGGCACCAGACTTGCCCTCCAATTGTTCCTCGTTAAGGGATTTAAATTGTACTCATTCCAATTACAAGACCCGAAAGAGCCCTGTATCAGTATTTATTGTCACTACCTCCCCGTGTCGGGATTGGGTAATTTGCGCGCCTGCTGCCTTCCTTGGATGTAGTAGCCGTTTCTCAGGCTCCTTCTCCGGGGTCGAGCCCTAACCCTCCGTTACCCGTTGCAACCATGTTTGGCCAATACCCAAACATCGAAAGTTGATAGGGAAGAAATTTGAATGAACCATCGCCGGCACAAGGCCATGCGATTCGAGGAGTTATCATGAATCACCAAGGAGCCCCGAAGGGCATTGGTTTTTAATCTAATAAATACATCCCTTCCGAAGTCGGGATTTTTAGCATGTATTAGCTCTAGAATTACCACGGTTATCCAAGTAGTAAGGTACTATCAAATAAACGATAACTTATATAATGAGCCATTCGCAGTTTCGCTGTATAATTGCTTATACTTAGACATGCATGGCTTAATCTTTGAGACAAGCATATGACTACTGGCAGAATCAACCAGGTAACTATCGTTCGCCGGGGGACGGCTACCGCTGCCTAGAAGGCTGCGGAGAGATATTTACTGGGTGGTGTCAATGAAGACACGCCGCCCGCAGCGCCGTCGGCAAGGCCTATGGCGCCGCGGTTGGCAATCCGCTTTCCCCCCCTAAGTTCCCCAGGGCGCACCGTCCGCCGCACTACACCCGCTGTGGGCTGTGTGGCTTAGGGGCCCCAGGAGGAGGACTCAGCGCGGGGCTTCTACCATTCCGGTGTCCGCCACGCGAGGTTACCTCCCGTTGCTCAGTTGGTAGGTCTAGCCAGCGGCCAGTTACCCACAGAGCCCATCCAGCAGCGGCTGCAAGCAAGCCTGCGTCCGCTATTGCCGGGCAGCTCCAGTACGGCGTAACGCCTGAGCGTTCGCTTTCGTGGAGGTCGACTTCCACTATGAACTCCCCGCTGACGAGGCCGGAGCCTACTGAGTCGGTTCAGAGAGACACGCAGTGGTTGTCTGCAAGATCAGGTACAACTGTTCTAGAAGTCGCGGCGCCTTTCGGGACCACTTAGAGGTTGGTGAGGCGCCGCCGCCGACTGTTTCCAGTCGGCTGCTTTGCCCCCCTCTCATATACCCTCCGAGCGCCTTTTAGTAGGGCGCACGCCAGACCGGGCTCGAGAGCCACTTTTTATTTTCCGCAAAATTATTTACTATGGGAAAACAAAAAAATCGACTCACGGCCGCACAACCTTTCGACCTTTCCGCACGCAGACTTTCAAAACTTTGCATGCAGGTAGAGCCGGCTCTGCGGAATCCGACGGTGAAGAGCATGTCCTCGTGCGACTTCTGTGGCGGGCGCCATCAGCGTTTGAAGCGAGGTGCAGGGTAGGCCGGAGGGACTTGGTCGTTTCTCCGCTGGCGGCCGGCGCAGCTACCCTATACAGCTACCCTATACCCACAAAACCCTTGTTCGGCCCCAGAGGCCGGCCATAGGCGCCGTGTGCGGCCGGGGAAAGCACCGGGCGCATCGACAGAGCTTCCTCCTTCGCACGGTACCGGTTTTGCGGCGGTCGGGCTGGTGTGGTGAGATTTAGGCTCCCAGAGCCCATTGTCAGAAAATTTCGGATGCGCATTACTAGTGCGTGCGACTGGCCGGAAGACCAGCAGCAATTCCACCCAGCACAACCACCCAATCAATCCAAGAGCTGTTTCCTTCCCGGCGGCCACAGGCCATTAAGGCGCTGAAAGAAAAGGCCCATTGAATTCTTTAACCCATCACCAAGGAAAAGGGAGGCCCTGCTGCACGCAGCACACCCCAACCAACCCG
>VTGD01000261.1:2491-13234 GCA_013406985.1 Calonectria crousiana | reverse complement strand
TTTTTTTGCTTTTCTCTAGTGGAGGCGGGTCAGATCGAATCGGAGGGCGTCGAGTTGAGCGCATCAAGGTGAGGCGCCAAACCTGGACGGACGGGGGGTGGGAGGGACCACCGCTGTCAACCACCGCCCGAAACTCAAAGGACCAGGCGCTCTGCGAAATGACGATGGTCCCATTTTGCGGAGTAGATCTTGCAGTTAGATATTCCCTAAAAACCCAACCCCTGCTGCTTTGGCTGGCCGGCTTCCGCACAACCCTTGCAAGCCTGGACTTGTTGCTTGCCAATAAGCCCCGTGGGGTCCTATCAACTGTCAAAAAAAACTGGTGGCAGATGAGAGCATGACTTTTCTTTTTTTCTTCTCCCACCTTTGGCGTCCAACCCGGCTTCTTGTCTCCCCTGGTCCTTTTTTTTTGGTCCTCTTCTCACGGTCCGCACCCCCTGCTACGCTTTGAGATTTGGGGGAGGGGCCCGCAGACGGCGGGCGCTAGAAGCAGTCATGCGATCAGACTCTGGCGGGACATTGCGGGTTCCCTCTTCCTCGTTCGCGTCAAAATGAGATGCCGGGCGGGCAAGAGAAAGGAAAGGGAAAAAGATTCGAGAAAGATGCGGATCGGCAGTTGCTCCTCCGCCCCCTTCGCCCCATCCTCCTTCAATCGTGGTCCGGCTGGCCTGAGACCGGATTCTCAGGCCTGGTGCGCCGCAAAGGCGGGACGGGGTGATCCGGTGGTGCTCTGACCAACCAGGAGTTGAGGACTGTGGCACCGAGAAAATGTCAGAAGCATGAGGTTTTTCTGCAGTCCAAAGGAGAGAAGCTGTTTCACAAGTAGGTTGAGTCTGATGTCAACGCATGGCTCCCGGCATCGGGGGCAGCATGGCTGTGGTCTGGAACGCGACTTGGTAGAGACTTTTCTGGAACATGGGAGAAAGCTCGTCAGATGTTTCTGTTTTTTTTCTTTTCCTGTTGCTTCTTTCGTCGCCGTTTCTGGTTAAGGAAAGCAAATCGCAAGCTGTTTTAGTCATGGAGGAAGTGAAATGTGACGTTCCGCGAAGCGGACCCCAGTTGGTGATTGGCGCACGGCGCTAGAGAGCTGGGACAAGGCGTGTAACTCGCTGGCACCCTGCTTTTTTTTTATATTGGGGCCGAGTCGAGTCGAGGATGATTGGGCCAAAAAACGAGATCCTGTCCCAAGGCAGCGAGCAAGGCTGTGGCTTATCAGAATGTCTTTGGGGCGACTGGGGGGCTGGATCATCAGCTGAATAGAGGGAGAAACAAAAAAAAAAGAACCAGTCAAAGAAAACGCGAATACAATAAAGGAAGCGGCACAGCTCGAGAAACCCCTCCCTCCCCCCCCTCAAAAAAAAAAAACGGTCAACGGCTCAGGAGCATCTGCCTCCTGGTTGGTCTGTCGCACCTCTTGCCGTTCCTGAATAAACCTGCATCCCGCTCCCGAAACCCGGTCCCTGGCCATATGGGGCGGAAGCAACGGACGGTGTGCCGCGGCGGGCGGTAGGGAGGGTAGAGGGTGGGTGGATGGGGCAGCGCCGCCGGGACGCCCTCGGCGGAAGGTGTGGGTAAGACTCGGCCGAGAAGTGGACAAAGGCCGGCGTCAGAGGCCGGATTGCGGTGGACCTTAGCCCCGGATGCTGCGCGACCCCACACTTTCCACACTTGCCGAGGCACCATCTTCCCCCCCTCTTACCTCAGCCAAAAAGGTTGGCTAGTGGCTTATGGGAAAGCTCAGACATGTTAGCACGCGGGCTTGACACGCCGAATGACCTTTTTTTTTTGTTTGTTTTCGCAACAACCTCGAGTCCGCTGGATTGACATTTCGCGCGCACGCAACCCCCATCCTTGCAAAGTGACGTTTCTTGCCATCCGCTCTCGGTTGTCGTCATCATGCCCGTCCCAGAGTCAAAGTACCTGAGCCCGGTGTGGCGAGATGGCATCTTCAGTTTGTCTCTCCCCCTTCCCTCCCGCATGACCGGTAACCTCGGACCAACTAACATGAACCACCAGAGGATCGCGTCGTGTTTGTGACAGGTGGCGCCGGCACGATATGCAGCATGCAAACCAGGGCGCTGGTTCGTCTGGGAGCAAACGCCTGCATCATCGGGCGCAGCGTGGAGAAGACCGAGGGCGTGGCCAAGGATATCGCCACAGTGAGGCCCGGTGCCAAGGTCCTGGGTATCGGAGGCTGCGATGTGCGAAAAGTATGATACAAGCCCAGTTTTGGATGATATTTTTTTTTGGGTCCCCCACCTTTTTTGTGAATATGAATCTCGAAGGCGGGTAGTGAGAAGGGGCGAATGCTGATGCGACGAGGTTTGCCCAGGTTGAGAGTCTCCAGGCGGCTGCGGACCGATGCGCCAAAGAGCTGGGAGGTATCGACTATGTCATGTAGGCCCCATCCCTGATACACCAACTTCAGGTTGAGCTGTTACTTACTTCGAGTGCATCACAGCGCTGGTGCCGCAGGCAATTTTGTGGCACCCATTGAGGGGCTCAGCTCCAACGCCTTTAAAACAGTCATGGACATTGATGTGCTGGGAACCTTCAACACCATCAAGGCGACGATGCCGCACCTGCTCCGCAGCTCCGACCCGCGCATTGCCTACGTCTCGGCCACGTTCCACTACACGGGAATGCCCCTGCAGGCGCACGTCTCGGCAGCCAAGTCGGCCATTGACTCGCTCATGGCGAGCGTCGCCCTCGAGTACGGCCCCCGTGGCGTGACCAGCAATGTCATCGCTCCCGGCGGCGTGAGCGAGACGGAGGGCATCGCCCGGCTGAGCAGCCAGAACGAGACCGAGCGCAAGTCCTACCTCAAGGGCATCCCGTTGGGCCGCCTGGCCACGGTCCGCGATGTGGCCGACGCAACCGTCTTTCTGTTTAGCGAGGCTGGCAGCTACATCAATGGGCAGATCCTGGCCGTGGACGGAGCGGCGTGGCGCCGCCAGGGAGCCATCAGCGTCGGCATCGATAAGAGCATGGAGTATCCAGATTTCCTGCTTAATGGCCAGTTCTCGCAGCAGCTCAAAGACCCTCGCAAGGAGGCCAAGGCCAAGTTGTGATTCGGGCGACCGGGACGCCCATCCAGGCAATTTAGGAATGATGGTTTCGTGGTCTAGTTGGTTATGGCATCTCGTTTACACTGAGAGCGTCCCCGGTTCCGGAACCACATTTTTGTTCGTTCTCTTTGCATGATTTTTTTTTTTGCGTCTTGTATACTGTTGTGTCATGTTGGGTGAGTTGCAGTGGGCAGGGAGATGGGGCCCTTGGCGATGCGGAATTAGCTAAGCAGATAGAACTATGTACCGGTATGTACTCAAGGGCGGGGCCTGGCAGACGAAATAAAGATGGGCCCTTGCTTCAAGCACAAACGTTGTTTGGTAATATAGATAAGGTTAGCAATCTGTTGCATCTTGGTAAGGCGAACGTGTGCTGTTTTGCGATGAGTCAAACCCGGCTTTGGTCCGGAGATGCAAAGTTCGTGGCAATCAACTCGAGGATGGGACGCTGTGCCGATAGCCGGATTCCGCGGAGACACGCCAACTTGCGAGAAAGCCTATTTGATGCTTAATCCCACTCAAAGACGATAAAGTGCCTGGGAAGGAAAAAAAAAAACTGCACTACTGTGATAGGGATTTTTGTCGATCCTGCAGCAGGGATTTTATGTAATCTGTAGAGTAGTCATGCGTTTGGGTCCCCCAGCCTGATAGGTTCTCCAGCTTGTTTGCCGCTGCAAATCGCTCGAATGGGCATCATGGGCCTGCGCACCCCTTGCCGTGCTCGTCCGTGGTACGACACAGAGGCGAAACGGGGAGCGGATTGGGCCCGCGACTTTGCGACTCTGTCGAATCCGATAATGAACGGGCGGCGGGTTTGGGTCGCATTGCATCGCACGCACCCTTCCCGCGTAAAAGGATAGACGAGCAACCGCTCACCCCATTTTTGGTTCGATCCGTGAACGAGTGGTGTGTGAGCTTCTGTGTGTGTGTGTGTGTGCGTGTGCGGTAAGCTGTGTGCGTGCCGTGTGGATAGGCTTATAGGCTCTCGGTCCCTGTCCCTCGGTCGGTCGCCCCATCCGGGCCCAGAGGTTCTAGCCGGGGCCTAAAGAGACGGGCTGGTATACTGATAGATAGGCTGCTGGCTCGTTCTTGGGCTTTCGAGTCGATGGCGGCTGACCGACGGCCGAGTCAGCGCGATTAGGCAGTTTGCCCGTCCAGAGTCTGGTGGGTTATCAACCGACCGGGATCAGCATGGTGTGTTCGCTTCCCCGCGGACATATGCAGCTGTGCATTAGCGGCCGTCTTGACCAAGAGATTCTCGGAGACCTCTGTGGGAGCTTGGGTCAAGCTCGCGAGACTTTGCCAAGAGCTGCATCGTCGATGAAGAACTCTGGGCAGCGATGGCGATCCTCTTGGCGCCATCTGATCGCCCATTGAAAAGACAACCCGTTTGGGATAAGCTCGGCCTGTGGCTTTCGCGCCAGCTCAGGGCGCAATGCCTTTCCAATCTCACAAAAACTGATGTGAGCATTGGATGCCCTTGTCGCAGCAGGCCATCTGCGGGGCCGTATCCCGCGAGCGGGGTCGTCTAGTTCTCCATAGCCAAAAAAGCTCGCTCTAGCGTAGCTATGGGATGGAATCGTCGTGCCGTGGCCAGTCACCTTGCCCTGTCTGTCCATTCCATGCCGTGATGTGCTGCCCATATTTGTGCACCATAGCCTGCTCGGGAATAGATCGCCTACCGCGGAGAAGTATTGATAACGGAAATCTTGCCCGGCCTGCTTGCTCTATAAGAACTACATCCTGTCCCTTCCGTGATCCCATCCCTGTTGTGAGGCGAGGCTGGTTTTTGTTGATACCCGATCTTGATCTCTGCACTTGATTCTTCCTTGGCGGATTGCTCATTGCGAGATAAAGCCTGTCGAGAGTGCAGAGCCCGTGTGAATACTACAGCATCCATCAGCCACCCCACCACTGCGACGGTAACAATGCAGACCAAGCTCGCGCTGCTCGCCCTTTCCTCCGCCTCTCTCGCCTCAGCAGAGAATGTGCTGGGCGTGTACATCTTCCACCGCCACGGTGATCGCACCGCCAAGGCCTGGAAGCCCGTCAACCTGACAGCCCTCGGGGCCGATGAAGTCTACACCTCGGGCTCATACTACCGCAACCGCTACGTTGACTCCGGCGCCGACTTCAAGATCAGTGGCCTCAGCTCCAACACGGCTGTGCTATCCCAGATCGAGGTCACCGCACCCGTAGACGACGTGCTGCAAAACTCGGCCCAGGTTTTCCTCCAGGGCCTCTACCCGCCCACCGGCAGTGTCGAGGTCCTCGCCAACGGATCCCGCGTCGAGGCGCCCCTGGGCGGATACCAGTACATCCCCGTCGACGCAGTCGAGTCGGCTGCCAGCGCAGCCGACTCTGAGAACAGCGCCTGGCTTCAAGGTAACAGCGGCTGCGACAATGCCGAGGTCAGTTCAAACGACTACCTCTCCTCCTCCGAGTATACTTCCACCTACAACGACTCTTTGAGCTTCTACAGAAGCCTTTTGCCTGTCATCAATGGCACTTATTCCAGAGACGAGGCCACTTTCGAGAACGGATACGCCAGTATGTGTGAACCCTCTTGCGTCCTGTGTTTCAGCAACTAACAAGAATGATTGCAGTTTTCGATCTCGTCAACGTCGCCACCATCCACAACACCTCCATCTCCTCGGATAGTCTCCTCACGGAGTCCACACTGGACAAGCTTTACAGTCTCGCCTCCACCCATGAGTGGAACCTTGCCTACAACAGCAGTGCTCCCGTTCGTGCCATTGCCGGCTCCGTCCTCGCCGGCCAAATCATGGAGGCCCTCACGCCTCTTGCTGAGGGCACGGCGAAGAACCCCAAGTTCAACGTGCAGTTCGGCGCTTACGGTACCTTCATGGCCTTCTTCGGGCTGGCACAGTTGCAAAAAGTCAGCTCTGACTTCATGGGCATCTGCGATTACGCCTCATCCATGACCTTCGAGCTCGTCACAAATGCCACCAACCCAAAGGCCGACGATGTGAGCGTCCGATTCTACTTTGCCAATGGCACCGCCGCCGAGAATGAGCCATCCCTGTTCCCCCTCTTCGGCCAGAGCGACACAACTCTCTCATGGGCCGACTTCAAATCTGGCATGGAAGACTTCGCCATCCAGGACACCGATCACTGGTGCCAGCTTTGTGGCAACACCGACAGCACCTGCGCCAGCAATACCACCAGCAGTTCTAGCGACACCTCCGCATCCTCCTCTAGTGGAGGCAGTGGTGTTTCCAGGCCTGTGGCTGGAGTCATCGGTGCCCTTGTCACCCTGGCAGTAGTCTTGGGTATCCAAGCTGCTTTCCTGCTCTTTGGAGGTTTTCGCCTGGTCAAAAAGTCCAGTCTTGCGCCAGTCGAGTCGCCTGCTGGTGGTGTCAAGGCATGATGGGTTGAGAATTTAATGACGTGGAAACGAAGCCGCTGCCAAAGGGCATTTTAATGACGAATTCAGTGTGAGTGCACGTGTACGTAGTTGCATGCAAATGCACTAATGCCGTGCAGTGAATTATAGTACATGTTACAGTGAAATAAATATTCTTTGTCAAATATTGATTAGGTATTAAACTCTCCCGGCCGCCGGTTCGTGCTATTATACATTCCGCTAGCCAATGACCCGGTAGCTGCGTACATGCCGAAGCAGGGATTCAAATTCAGGGACAATGCTGGATCTCCGTCTGGATCGGTTCCGACTCGCTACCGCAGGCCTGTGGCGGCGAGGAGATCGTGGCGATGGTAGAATGCTCGGACTCGTTTGCCGTAAATATCTATTGCCAACAACTCAGCATTCAGAATAAACCCCAGTAATGTAGACAACTTACACATGGGGATGCTCAAAGCGCAGACCCCCACTTGAATGGAAGAAATAGCCACCATGGTCTCCCTGATGCCTCCCTGGTTGATCCAGTCATAGGCATAGAATGTGAGGGCAAAGCTGAAGAAGTTTTTGAAAATGATCATAATTGTGAACCCCTCAATCGCCAAGTCACCTGGATGCCAATTAGTGTTGCTAGTCCCTAGCCAGTTTAGGTATAGACATTGCTTACGATATGCGTCCACGATATAGAGTGAGCTGGCGACAGCACCGATTACCATACCCGCAACCTCAAAGCCAAAGAAGACCAAAGGCACATGGTATGTATATTTACCCGCAATTACATCTCCAGCTGTCAGTCCAAACCCGTACAGGCCGATGCCGCCGATTATGAACATTGGAAACACGAGAAGAATGCGAAACTCAGGCTCATAGACGCCCCCGTTGAGCTTGGTCATATATCTGACAGTTGAATCGGCAAGCGCACCGGCGATTGCGAATCCTATCAACGCGCCGACAAAGGCACCCGTGTAAGTATACCCAGCCATGACTTCGCCCCAGAAATAGGGTGGTCCAATGAAAATGGCAGCGACAATGACGCCAATGAAGACGGTCCATCCGATCATGGTACCTTGAATCAGGCAGCCCCAGATGAATGCGGGATGGGTGAGCAGGGGGAAGGGCCGGAGCAAGAGAACCCAATAGCGCTCGCTTGTCTTTCTGCCGTCAAAAAGAGATAGCGATTCCACGAACGTTTTCTTGGGGGTTTCGGCGTTGCCCACGGGCTGCGGAGCCCCGGACATTGGGAAGAGAGCGAAGCCACTGTTGGGCGTGCCTGATCGTTCCGGGACTTCCGAGTCTCGACGGGAAGATGGCGATTCCAACTTGATGTTTTCCGTCACGGTGGTATCGATGTTGAGGACTGAAGGGCGACGATAGGCCGTCTCAGGACAGAAGAGAAAGACGGCAACTAGGGTCGGAGCAAGGAAGATGGCCACAAAGAAGAAGGTCCATTTCCAGCCCATAGAGTCTGTGATCTTTCCCACGACGATGGGAGTGAAGAATGAACCGCCAAAGACGGCCAGGTTGGTGAAAGCCATGCGCACGCCTCTTTGATGCACAAAGTAGAGGTCGCCAATAGCAGCACTCAACAAGCTTTCAAAAGGGGCACATCCCACACCTTGGACGATACGTGCACCAACAAAGCTGCCATAGTCGGTACCGACAGAGCCGGCCCAGACACTCGAGGCGATGGTGATGAGTATGCCAATGATGAAGAGATGGCGCTTGCCCCAGATGCGACCGGAGGGGACAAAGAAGATGGCACCGGCACCGGCACCAAGGAGAAAATAACCAGTCAGAAGAGCAACCTTGGTAAAATCCTTGGAGAAGAGGAGGGAAATGGTGATGGTGTTAGCAGCGAGAATTGGTCCCAGCGCTGTCACAAGAATTGCAGCGAAGCAAAGGGTGAATGTGATGAGATCTCGCCTCCATAACGGCCAATTAAGGGGGTCGTTGGGGTCGTCGGAGGGTTGAGGGATCTAAGTGAATACAGCGTAAGCAAAGATTTCATCGCGAGGCAAGACACCTCCAGTTAACTCAAGACGGCCTGTCGTCACATGTGACGGTCGGATTGCGTGGAACTTACAAGAATGATGGGTTGCTTGCCACTATTGTCACACTTGAGGCCTGCATGGTCGCTGGTGGCAATCTGGGGCCGCGAAGGGTCATCAAAGTAGCGAGTGGTGCCTTCAGACCATCAGCTCCGGTCGTTCCGTGTTGGAGTTGTGGAGGTCCGCTGAGGACTCCGATGGCGAGAAAAACGGAAGCATCTCGGGCATGGATTTCGGGGGAGAATGGCGGTGGGGATACGGGGAGACGGGGATGCGAAGGGAGGGGAGGTCGGGCATGCGAGGATGCCTACTTACCAGGGACGTGTTCAAGGCCCTGGGCTTGGAGGATGCCCAGCGGCATTTTGGGGCTTTGGGTGCAAGGGATTGCGGTGGAAGGACAGCAGCAGTGGCATCCACTTGATGGCTCAGAGCATGATTGATGTAACACAGCGTGTCAGAGGCGCGGAGGCGACGCAGGCCCTGGAGGAGCTGGTGGAGCAGAGGCCGGCGGATGAGGTTGTGGAGGGACGATGCGAAAAGGTGGGCGAGTCAAGTTCGCGAGTCGTGACTGGTGCTCGGCAAGCGCAGGCGCAAGCGCAACAGTCTTGGATAGAATGGTGGCCCAGGCTTTGGGGGCTCGCAGGCAGGGGGGGAAGTCCTCCCGCCGGGGGGGACAGGGGACCAGGACCAGGTCCTGAGCATTAACGACAAGGGAGATAGAACATTGGCATCGGTGTCGGCCGTCCGCGCATCCATTATGCGATGCAGATGCGAGGCGACGCAAAAGGGGATGCAGCACGAGCAAAAGGGAAGAGAAAAGAAAAGAGAGTGCGCAATAGGACTGAATAGCGCAGCTCCTGTCTAGACGCTGCATCTGACGAGGAAACGGTTCCACGCCGCCCTCGTGGGTATTCCCCCAACCGGATTAGGGCCGGCTGCCTGCTGCCCTGCGAGTGCTGTTAGGCGGCCGCTAGGGGATACTACCGATGTAACTTGGCCCATCTATTGACGCTGGCGAGAAAACAACTCCAACAAGTCTGCTGCCCAAGGCTGTCGCGATGCAAAACGCCACTGAGCCGACGCTGTTGACATCGTCGCATATTGGGACGGGGCTAGGCACACCTCCGTCAACTGACCCAGCACTTAGAGCACCAAGTAGAGCTGAGCGATGACACTTTCGTTTACCATTCTGGGTAGGCAATGCGTTTTAGCAGCAGAAATAGCTTGACGATCTAGCAGACGAGCACCTCTTGAGCGTTTCACGGACGAGGTCGCTAGAAGGGCGACTGAGCAAGCGCGAAACAGCGGCTCCAGGAGAGAGTGGCGGTGGCCCTATGGCCCTAGGCCCGCGGAATGAGACAAAACAATAGGCGGCTGACTTAACGTTAGTCGGCAGTATCACCTTCCGGAAAAGACGATGGAGAAGGCGCCAGCGGGTCGCGCACAAATAGGAAATTGCCATCCCTAGGAGAAAAAAGGACGAGAGATCGACCAGAGAGAGAGCCTCACCTCGCTTGAACTGCAAAGTCCCAGCAGGCCTCAGACACGCCGAAATGCGGAATCAGCCCACTGTGAACCAGATGAGCCGGTGGCTACCGGAAAAGCAAACAATCGCCTAAGACATCGGTTTCCCACCAATTTCCAATCCAATGCAATGACAACTGGTTCCCCTCCCAATCTCGAGCCCAGAAGCTGTTCCAACGATTTCATTCGACCTGGGTGGGGGATGACGATGCCATTATGGCTGCGGGTGGAGCCTCTTTGGTCAATTTTCAGCCATCCTCCGTGGGGCCTTGCCTCACGCTCCATCTTTTAGTATTACCATGTCCGGTCGGTCTGGTTTGCTCTGTTGGTCAGGGTGCCTGGGCTCAATAGGACCAACCAAGAGGCTCGGTCCCAACCCGACATCATTCAGCTATTGATTGGCAGGGGCCTATCACCCTGTGTCTGGAGGCTTTGAATACCCCAACACGGGCCTTTCTTGGTCCCATTGCTTATTCGGAGACTTGTTCAGCCACGCCCCATCGTCTTGGTCTTGGGAATCTATTTGCGCGTTTCGATCCTCACAGAAATAGCATGGATCTCACACCAGTGGCGCCATGGGCCGCCAAACTGTGTGGCTTGCGTTGCCTGCTGATCCAGGGTTCAGGGTCCTGAATGGCCGCCAGCAGGTGCGATATTTGAGATTCCGGGCCCGATGTCTGAGTGCTGTTTCCAGCCAAGGCACAGGGGGGGGGGGGGGGGG
>VTGD01000260.1:0-13946 GCA_013406985.1 Calonectria crousiana | reverse complement strand
CCCCCCCCCCCCCCCCCCCCGGTCTCAGCCAGCGCCAGTACCATCCTGCATCTCGTACCTCTCGCCTGCCACAGAGGCCACTGAGAGACGCTGCTCGGCCGACAGTGCAGTGCATCACAGCATCGTGCACGCACATCACAACTCTGGTCGCACATCCCGCCTGCAAAAGTCAGCTCACTGTGGCATCGAATCGCGGGTGACTGAGACTTGGACGGTTCGATTACAGCCCAACCCGGCTTTGGTTCATATAAGTTCGGCGCCGAACAATACACGGGCCAAGGAAGACGAGAGCTCAGACGACAGCAGAGCCACCTGCGCGCTTAGACGGCGGACCCTGGCCTCGCTACTGACAGAAGTGACGTTGGTTGTTGGTTAGTGAAACTCGGAACTCAATCGAACAACGTAACGTACTGACAGGTGCCAGTGCTAGCCCCAGCCCACGTCATTGCATACGATCATCGTCGCCATTCCCGTCGCGAGATTGGCTCGGCCTGTCTTGATTTGACCGCACATTTGGCTGCTGCAACTGCAACGTTAGCCCTTTTTTCGACCCCAACCGAGTTTTACTGGCACTGATACCAGAATTAGAAATTTTGCTTTCGCTACCTGGGAAGAGGAAGCTCAAGAAAACCTGCAACGACTGGGTATCCCAGTCTATATTTGCAAACGACTTCCATTCTTCCTTCGAATTCATTTCATCTTATTTCCTGCTGCCGCTGCTGCTTCTTTATCTTCTTCTACTTTTTTCTTTCTCCTTTTCACTTCTTTCTCCTCACCTCTCCAACCATTTGCTTCTTTTTACAAACTCCTCACTCTCCATCGACGTCTCCACCCCGGCGTCTCACCCCGCGGAATCCGTCAAACAAAGGAAGCCATCGCCCCGCCTCGCACTGTCTCTACATCGGATCCAGGGCTGCCGAGTCGCGCAGTCGCAGTCGATCACTTACTGGTTGATTGACACTTTGGCTGCCTGTCTCTCTTTGATTCGACCTGGTTCACACAACCAGCCCCAGGACACCCTTGATCCTGGGCACCAAGGCGAGCAGCCCATCGCTCTCGCATCGCGGCCCCGCCTAATACGGCAAATACTCGTCCACCTCTATCACGCCGCCCTCAACTGATTCGATCCGCAAGGCCGGTACCCCACCAAACCCGGCCGTCCCATCTTTTGCGCAAAATCGCCTCGCAAAGACTACCCCGCGATCGAACTGCCCAGCGTTGGTTCTAACAGCTTTGACAAGATTGTGCTTACACCTATCAACGATTGGAGCTGGGCCCCTCCTCACGTGTCCTCGTTGGTCTCAACCGATCGTTTGTCCTGGTACACCAATCCCAGCCTTTTTTTGCCGTCATCCCACCATCGCCACAGCCCACGCAAACCCTCAACTCTCGCCCGCACTCATCACCAGATTTCGCCCAGCGTCCGAGGCCGGGCAGCGTTGAACCACACTTCACCGTTTTGTCGCCTTTGTACTGTGGCGGCCGGCTCCGAGCAGTCCGCGTCGACTGCCTCACACAAAACATTGACATCTGGACCCTTTGGCATCCGTCGAATCCCCAGTCCCTTGACCACCATCACCACCACCATCACCACCACCGCCACCATGTCGGATCGCTATCACGGCCACTCCCATTCGGGACGGACGGCCACCGTCAACCCTGCAAGGACCTCGCTCCCTGCCAGCATCGGTTACACTTCGCTGTATGCCGGTGATATGCACGTTGTTCCCTCCCACGCTCGGCAGCCTGCTGCTGCTGCCGCTGCTGCCTCTGCAGCACCCCGCGAATACGTTACCACCACTACCACCTCCGCCGCCCCCTCAACCACCACCCGGACCTACGCCGTGACTCAGGATCCTCGCTCTCAGCGACCAACGACCCGAGACGTCACCCGTGGCCACCGTTCTTCCACTCTGGATTCGGCTAGTGGCCGCCCGCCCGTCATCATCATGACAACCCAGAAGGATCGTCCTAACGGCGCTTCTTCCCATTCTTCCAACGCTCGCTCCAACAGTCCCACCAGGGACGACTTCCGGGCCAGCGAGGGGCAGCTGTACACACAGCCCGCCTCATCTATACGTTCACGCAGCAATGCTCGTCCCTACAGTGAAAACTACGATAGTGACGACTTTGCTCGCATCAGAGACCGCCTCGACAGCCAGGCCCAGGCCGAAGCTTATCGCAGCAGTCGCCCCTCTGTAGTCTACCCCAGCAATCCCCGTCACAGCACGGCAACCATCGACTATGGCGACGATGGATACGAATACACCAATGCTGGGGAGTTAGTTCGCTACGATCTGGAGCACCCTCAAACGTCCCGGTCCCGCAAGCGCGAGAGCTTCGACCGCGGATACTACCGCCCCAACATTAACTACAATGCCGATCAACGAACGCTCAACGTTAACACGAGCCCCGATCAGGGCCGCAATTACATTACCACCACCCGCCAGCTGGAAACCCGCGGAGGTCCCCCTCCCAGCACTCGAGGGTTCGACAGGATCCCTCGAGCATACGAGAGCACCCCTGCCCAGGCAGCTCCGGAGCCGGTTCCGACACCTAAGCCGGTCATCACTACAAGCACTGAGGGAAGGCGCCTCAGCAACGAAGGGAAACGTCCCAGGCCCGTCTCGCTGTACCAGGAGGCGCCTCCTCGGTCGCAGCATCACGATGACTACTACCGCACCCTCGAAGATGACAAGATGGTGCGTGACCAGCGCGAGCAGCGCGAACAAAAGGACGAGCAATCAGTCCAACCTCCGGCACTCACGTATGAGCCTCAATCGTACGAACCTCAAACCTACGAAACCCAGCCCCTGTACTTCCACGATGATAGGGTTGCGACTCGTGGCTTTGGTATCCGCACTGGCACCGGCGATGACCACGATTACCGAAGAGATTCCTACAGAGCCGATGAGCCCAAGAAGCGCTCCGATGAAAACCTTCCTCGTGAGCAGGAACCAGATTACAATGACCGGCGTCGGAGCCGCACTGATACCAGCGACTCGCGTCGTGAGAGGCGCGAGAGCAAGAGAGGCGACGAGGAGGGAGAAAAGGAGCGCTCCCGATTCCGCGACAAAATCGCATCAGGTCTGGGCATTGCCGCCGCTGCCGTTGGCATTACCCCTCTGCCCAAGAACCTCGACAAGCGCTCCAAGGACGAGCCAAAGGGTCGACGGAACTCTGATGACGACAGCGAGCGGAGACGAGACAGTGATCGTGACCGGTCAAGAGGCCCCAGAGACCGGTCGCGAGATCGGTCGAGGACCCGGGACTACGAAAGACCCCGATCTCGTTCCAGAGATGGTTCCGAGACCAAGAGGCTGAGCCGATCCGATTCCCGAAGGACCGGTGAAGCCGTCATCTCGGCATCCGACTCTGATGAGGGCAAGAAGACAGCACGACGCAGCAATCGCAACTCGGCCGCCTTCAACCCCAACGATGCCAATGAGCTCAAGCAACTCAAGGAGCAGCTTGCTGCGCTCAAGGGAGACTCGGAGAAGGACAGACCAGTCGTGATTGAGACTAAAAAGGTGCCTTCACGATCGCCTTCCCCGGCCAGGGAAATCAGGACCTCGAGGGATTCGCGATCCCCTCCCGAATCCAGACCCACCAAAGAGGCAAGGTCGCCATCTGAGTCCAAGCCCGCAAAGGAATTGCCTTCTCCCACAGAGTCCAAGCCCACGCAGACGTCTACGGCTGCCTCTTCCCCCAGCGAGGAGACACGGGGCCGCGAGCTCACCGTGGCAGCTCCTGAGGAGAAGCAGGTCCGCGTCGTCTCCCCTCCTCGCGAGAAGAAGGAAGACAAGCCCCTGAAGGGAATCCTTAAGGCACCAAAGGTCAGCTTCCCAGAGGACCCCAACCCCGTCCGCGAAGGGGTCGCGCCTCACAAGGAAGACAAGAAGCTCAAGGAGGCACCTGCAGGTGCCAAGTGGACCAAGATCAGTCGCAAGGTTGTCAACCCCGAAGCCTTGACCATTGGCAAGGAAAGGTTTGAGGTTCGTGATGACTTCGTCATTGTTCTTCGAGTCCTGAGCAAGGAGGAGATTCAAGCATACGCCTCGGCGACGCAAGTTCTGCGAGGTAAGTCTCACATGGCTGGAATGGCCTACCTGCATTCCCGGTGCCTGTGCTAACTAGTGTGACAGAACGTCGTCGTCACGAGGAAGATGAGCGCGAGCGTGAACGAGACCAAGACAGAGATCGCGAAAGGGATGACGACAGGCGAAAGCATCGCCATCGTCGCCACCGCGATGACGAGGATAACAAGCGTGATCGAGATCGAGATCGCGATCCACGCCGACGCCAGAGAGATGACGATGACTACGAAAACAAATCCAAGGACCAGGAACACCACCATCACCGCCATCATTACTGATTTCACTGAAGAGGACCGGCTGGTCTTGATTCGAAAATATTGTATTAGCATGTTTCAGGCACTACTCATATCGAGACAAGCGATTCGTTTGGACATTTTTTATTTGTCTATTTATTTTACTTCATCTACTACTATATTTGCGTTACATGACATGTGTAAGACGAACTGGCGAGGCATTTTGGATATACAAAAAACAGATAACAAAATAAAACGGTTGTTGGAATGTATCCTTTTGTGAATGTCCCAAGCAGGTTTCTCCATCGCGGAGATTGATTGGTACGACGTGCAGCAAATTGGTGAGCGCCAAGAGGAAGGATTTCCGTGGAAGGAACCCGAAAAGGTGCAAAGATTCGTATAGGCACAGCCACGTCATGATCATCGGTCAGGGAGGTGTTGCTTGTTTTCCGGAGTCACACGTCGGCTCGACGTCACTCCCTTTCTTTTGGTTCTTTTCTTTTCTTTTGTGGTGGTTGGAAAACAAATCTCCACTCATGCATGTGCGCATTACCACATGAGCTCACCATGTTGACATTGTGTGTTTTTCTTTTCTTCTTCTTTCCATGACGGAGCAAATTGTTTCTTTGTTCGCATTGTTTTCCTTTTTCCCCCCTTCCCCTTTTGACATGCACCCCTCCCCAAGGCTTTTGTGTTCCTTATTTATAAAAATAAAATAAAAACACGACGTACAGGTACATACATGCGAGCCAGTCCTCTGGGAGAGAAAGGGAAACAATACCGGGTACCCGGAAACATAGGCCCTTTTTTCCCTTTTTTGTTTCTCTAGGTTCCGGGGATGCACCATCGTATGTGGTACAGGGTATGGGGAACACACAGCGCGAGCGAGAAACGGAGGGACGGAGAATGCGAGTGCAGATGTGTGTAGATGTACGTGTGGGTTGCATAGCGTCTGTGAGAGAGAGAGAGGACCAGTGTGTGTGCATGTTACGGACATGCTTGTATGCGTTCTGTGTTACGGAGCGTCACATCACATATCACTTTTGTTTTTGTTTTTTTTGTCCAGAGAAAGCACACAGGGAGAGAGAGAGAGAGAGAGAGGGGTGTGCGAACTTGAGGTGAGGCGAGATGGCAATGCTGGCCTTGTCGTTTGTGCAGGTTCCTGTCTGACGGATCGACAGGCCCTCGCAGGGATGCAGGTTGAACCGGGCATTTCTACTTGGCAGCGAACAAGAAAGGGACGAGGCCATTCGCTCGTGTCGCCCGAGATGCGTGCGGGAACGTGGGGGAAATGGTTTGGCTGGGGGGAGGGGGGAGGGGGGCGGATTGTTGCTATTGATAGAAGAAGGGCCATGACGACTTGTCATGTTCTTTTCCTTTTTTCTTTTTTTCCCCCTTCAGTAATACGATGGATTGGATTGGACTGGATCAGCATTCAACCCAGCAGCTTGTTTGTGCGCAGGGCTGGATTTTGCTTCCTTCCTTGGAACTTGGAACTTGGAACTTGGAACAACGGATCTTCCGTCTGGACTCATGTTGCAGATCGCGACTCATTACCACGACGCCTGCTACGCCATCAACCGCTCAAGGCCAGTCTCTCATTGATGCGATTTCCCTGCGCGCCCCTCCATCCCAAATCCTCCATCTCAATGCGCTCCTGAAGCACGTCGCACGTTCCCGTGCCCGCATACCCGAAGGATTTTTTTTACTTGTTTGGACGCGGTTCTGGCCTCGGCGTTAAAGCAGACAAGACCGTCGCTTCAAAAGCAACTCACCAAGACCGATTGCATAATCTAATACGCAGACAGTTTGCGATCAATCAGCCAGCGCAACTCTCAACTCTCAACCCTCAACTCTGCCCCTCCTTTGCTTCCCTCCTTCCCCTCCTTTTGGTCACACACACTCTCTCTATTCCAAACCGCCCAGACGTCACATGAACCCGTCGCACAAGCCCATTCTTCTTTGCGTGCAACGCGCTAAACCCACGCTCTAGTAAACCACCACACAGACATTTCTTCGTCCTCCCCCTCACACCCCCACGCGCCTCGTCAGTGCGACTTTTTGCTCGAAAATGGCTAATTAACCACTGACATCGTGCGCACGTACCGCACTGTCTGTTCGAGAATGCACCCGTGCTTGTTCCATGGCCTTGTGGACCATGCATCACTGCCACGCCTGGTCCTGTCTTAGTTGTCTTAGTGTCTGTACGGAATATCGAGATGCGCGTCTGTGTAGGCAATGCCCCTCACTCGCCCAATGGTATATGCGAAACGCCCATGGTCAATGAGGGGCGCGCCGGGAGACGCGAGTTTTTTCGTCTCAACTTTCATCTCTTTTTGATTGATTTCGTATTATTTCGCTCTCGCCTTTGCCGTTGCAACGCTTACTAGCTCGTACTCGCTTGGGTGTCATCATTTCATTTCAGTCCTCTCTGGTTTCGTTACACACATTGCAACATACATGCGTGCGTATCCGCTCATACACATACATGTATACACACACACATACACACATACATACATACATAGGCGCACGCCCCCCGCATGTCCCTCCGTGGCTGCAGCGGGAATGGTGCCATTGCTGGCACGGCTTTGCGACGTTGCTGTGACGGCGCCTCATCCCCCGAAGGGAATCAATCCGTAAGCTAGCTTTGCACGCGCCCGCGGGAATACGGGACGCATGCGCAGTCATTCAGGGCGACTTACGTTATCTCACGTAGCATTGCGAACGCGTGTCGAGCGTTTTAGCTTCAAAGGCTTGTCTTCCTTCGCCTGGGGATGCAACCCGAGCTCCCCGTTGCTGATCAACTCTGCGAGTTTCATTACCGGAGGAGTCAAGTCAACATTGCCTAGTCTTGTCAGCCTCGTTCTTGGCCCAATGGGGTAAAACACCCCATTTCCTCCTCCGCTTAATAATTAACGAACTGGTAATTTTTTGATCCTCAAGCATCTTTCGCTGGACCGCAATCGCCGCCGCTGGCTTCGTCCCCAAGTTTCAGAATCGACTCAAGACAATTTGCCAAAGCCACCTCCCCCCTCCCAAAAACCGCCCCAAGGGCGGGGACCCAGGCGCGCCGCCGTGAAGAATTGCAGGGGGTTGCGTGCCAAGTTTTCGACATGGCTGCTTTTGAACCAACTTGCCGCCCGGGGCTAATAGGCGTTCTACTTCCCTCTTTAGCAATTCGCAGACACGCGTGTTAGCCCTAGGCTGATTTATTCAACCCAAAGATCAACTTGGCTGCTCACCCCCCTAGCACCACGGCTGTGTGGCGTCCTTACTACCTTCTCTTCAAGATCCACCATATGTTGCCGAGGAGCGTGGCTTGTGAAATGCGCTCCGGCCTCGACCCCAAGAACTAAAGTCGGCAAGGTGTCATGTCTCAGTCATTGTAGAGCTTGGCGGGACGGTTCCGCAGACGAGCGTCGCCTCTAAACGCTTCTCTCGCGTTTGGATGCCCAAGAATCTTCACTCGGCGGAAGAGAGTGAGACTATGAAACAAAAGCAAATATTCACACCAAAATCTTTAGGCTAGTCATGTTGCTCCCCAATCGGCGGTGTGATGCCTCTGAGCTGTGCATGGCACACCCATTGGAGCAGTTGCTTGCCGACCCTCTGGGAAAACCCTCTGCTGGCTTGAAAAAGCTTAAAAAAAAGAAAGCTGCTGGCCGCAAGTGAGCCCAAGAGAAATCGCAACATGCAGCTTCCTGTGACACCCCGACCGCCGCGGTGGCATTTCTGCAGATCTACCTGCCCAAGCAGACGGGTCCTTGACTTGGGCTCAGGGCGAGGTTGCCACATGGCTTCAGATTTGACCATGCTTTCTTCTTCCATCCGGGCCCAAGAATAAGACATGGCGTAGGCCAGCAAGCCATCTTCGCGCCCCCATTCTTTTGCATCTTGTCTCGCTCACTTCGAGACAGTGGACTCAAGCCTCAGAAGCGGGCTGAAGATTTAGTCTTGCGCCTCCTCCATCGGGAAAGATGGGACTGCTAGAGCGGAGAACATCGCAGCCGCCTCGCCGAATCACTGTGCGAGTTAGTAGGAGAAAACGTACGCAAGCTAGTCTTGTAAAATAAGACCCGGAAGCCGTGGCGCCCTCTTTAAGCCCGTCTCGTTTATCCGATGTTGACCAGGCGGCCTTGGTGGGACAGCTCTTGTCAAGACCTCCTGACCGTTGATTTTTAGTTAGTGAAAGACATTTGTATTTGTGTAAGACTGTCTTGCTCTCCCAAGGCAGACAAGTCTCTGGGATTAAGCCCACGAAGAGAAGGAAAAAAAGAGAGAAAAGACTAAGACAGTTTGTGTCAACTCCGACATGTTTGCCAACTTTACTAAATTGGGGATTGCCTAGGCCCACTGGCGAGCCTCCATGAGACAGATTCAACCACCTCCAGGTCGCTCGCTTAACCGTAATAGAACCTAACCCAGCTGTGACCACCGATCGCCACGGTCATGTGCAAAGAACGGCATAGGAGGGGAAAAACGAAGCCAGACACCCGTCGATGCCTAAAGGCGCGGGCGTGGGCGTGGGCGTGTGTTACCAAAAAGTCAGATGCGGTGCCGGGCAACTCGGGCGTCTGGCAGCCTCGGTGGCTGGACCGGTCGGATTGCTTCTCCAACTCTCCGGTCGCGCAGACGACTGACCTGAATGGCCAGCACGGTAAAGGTGCCAAAAAAAAAAAAAGCAAGCTCTCAAAGGATCTTCGGCCCAGAAGCCCAAATCTAAAGCCTTTTCAATACCTGTGGGCCCCTTCATGTAAGCGTGGCCTGCTTTTTTTTTCTTTCTGCATATAGGGACCCTGGTCAATAGTTGACTCGCCATGGCACTGGCCAGTCTTGTCCCTTCTCGTACGGGGAACTCCGTACTTGAGATTAGATGGGTAGCCAGTACGATGCAGTGTGGAGTACCGCACCCACAAAACACCCCCCCATCACTTTCAACAAACATTGAATGATATCGAAACGAACAAGTCCCAAACTTACTCCGTGCAATGCATTGGCAAATTGTTCCCCTGCCCAATGCGCCGTTAGTACGGCACGTCATGAGCCAAGTGACGACCAAGAATCGTCATGTTCTAGGCTTCCAGAGGTCACAGCTGATATCCACACTCGTTGGATGCAACCAAATCTTAGTCTTGCAACCTCTGCTGTGAGTGTCTCAAATTTCGGCTTGTGTAATCAAGTAGCTTGCAACACATCCTTGTGAATAGACGCGATAGACGCAAGATGGACAAGGGCTGGACGGTGCACAACGAACGCTCCAATGCTTGGGAGCAGGCATCATGGCTGGCAACAAACAAAAAAAAAAGCCCCAGCATGTGTCCCGATTTTGCTTTGTCGGGGGTGCGAGGGCTAATGCCAAATCCCCGACGCGACCTGGTCTTGGCCTTTGCGCTCCATCTGCTCGGGAGGCGCCAACAGGGATACAACTCAGAGCCCTGAATGGGTTGCAGGGGGCGTTGACGATGCATCAGCCTCTCACATTCAACGACTTGTGCATTGCGATGCAGGCAGCTTCAACAACACCTCACCGCACGACAATACGTACGACACTTATCCAACGGAAACGGAGCTGGAAAACAATGCCAAACCCAACCCCCCTTGCCCGTAAGCGAATTTTCCAAGATGGAGATGATGGGCAAAATGCCGCGTGTCAGGCAAAAGATCTGACGGTAGCGGGACCGCAAAGGTTACATATCAAGATGCAGAATCATTCGAGCACGGGTCAAACCGCGCCTATTCACCTAGTCAATGAGGGGAGCTATCGGTGACGAATTTGCACAAATGGTAGTTGGATCCCACGCCAACCCGGAACTCTCCGCAAATCAGAAAGCGGTTAACCGCTAACACTGGACCGGTCAATGATGCGAGGATCTGATCCGAATCCGACACGAAGGAGTGAGTTGCACTGCCAACTTGTCAGAGTCACGAACAATCTCCCGCGTGCAAGATATGGGGCAGAATGAGGCCGGCAGTTAGTTAGCGATGGATGGACAAGTTTCAACATGGCTGTTACGGAAACCAACTCGGGCCCGGTGTTCAAATGTCAGAAAAGGTCACCTTTGGCCCAAGCGAACCCTGCACTGCCCCCTAGTCAATCTCTGTGCGCCGCGTTGCCATCCCGGCCCCCCCCGTGGAAGCGGAAAGCCCTTACCGGCAGCTTCTTAGCCTGTTCCACGCCTCGTCCTTGAGCTGTGTACTACATACTGTCCGGGGATGGCGGCCGCACTCTTCTGCATTCCTTGTCGGTAGCGACTGCGTACCTGATGAATGTCAAGCCATCAAGGCAGGGGTGAGAGCCTCCAGTCTCAGAAGGGATAGACGAGTCTCCACAGCGGTCGACAGGGGGGCGTCCACCTGCTGAGAGGGTGGGATCATATCCCTGACCGACTTTCCCAGTGTGGGGCCGCCTCTCCCAGGCGAAGGATGCCGTTGCATGTAGAGAAATTGAAGGCACACGGGCTCGTCAGATAATGGATGGCGAGTAGTCATTAGACTGCGACGCTGCATGGCCGTTAGTTGGTGGCATGCAGCTGTATGTCGAAGAAGGATACGCGGTAGAAGAAAGGGAGTGGTTGAGTGAATGACACGGCATGAAGTGGAATCGCAACGGGTAGTTGGTTCCCTCCCTCCCTCCCCCCCAGTCTCCTCGCGCTTGAGCAAACTTAGTAGGGGTCCTTTTTCCGGGACCAAGAAAAGGTCCCTTGACGGCAACGGGGGCCGGCACGGATTCACGATCTAGTGCCAAGGCACCGCTGCTGAGGATGCCAACCCAAGGAAACCAGAACCCTCAAGGGAGGTGCCATCCATAGTGAGCACGGTAGGGCTGCGAGGGTACGCTGTACAATCCAGCTAATCTTCAACGTTAGCCACCCTTGAATTCTCCAGGTCCATCTTCGACGCCAACCAGCCCACCCCGCGAATGACATCTGCCGTGCCAGGATCTCTGCAGCCTTGCGCATGAGCAACACCAGGCTCTCACGAAACCAGATGTTTGGATGAGCCATGGACAGAATAGTCGCCACATGTCATCCATGGCACGCCGCAACATGCAAAAGGCTCGCAATTGATGGGAGGGGTAATTGAACGCGATGAAAGGAAATGGCGCGGATGACAGAATCGCAGAAGCGAGCTGCGTCCAGCGGAAGCGGTTAAGCTATCCGGTTGATAATAATAGTGTTAGTCCAATGAGGGATATATCCGACCGGGCGAAGACCATTTTTGTCACCAGCAGGACCGATCACAGACGAGCAGGTCAGCATGAGGTAGTCCTCGAGTAGGGCCGTCACGACTTGGATTGGCTGAATTACTCGAGTCTATGTCGAGGTATCATCCGTCCTCGGCAGTGCCTCGGAGGCAACAAGATGGCATAGTGCAGGTGGCGGTGACGGTATTGTGCAGTAGCATTCTTTTCGTGAGTCCGATGGTTTGATAGTCTCTATTCGCAGATGTGGGCCTCGCCGTCCGGTCGACCGAAGCACGAGGCCAAGTTATGTCCCATTTTGGAAAGCAAAAAGCAAACACGCATGCTTTAGGGTGAAGGCTACAACACTCGCAGCCTCGACTGCCCGAGGCGCCCGAGGCTGGCTCCCGCGTCTGGTCAGCCAGCGGCGGGAAATGAAGCGATGACGACTCACACCTGCTGGGCGATTAAGCTAAGACTCAGGGTCCCTCTGGAGGACTGGCGGCAGACGAAATAATGCAGCAACCGATACAACGGAAGTACCTCAGCCCACACGAAAACGGGGTGTCAACCATCCCCAGGAGTACTAGTGGAATGTGGCGCGGGGCTGGCAGCTGGTCTGTGAGGCGTGAACAGACGGGCTAAATGGCGTAACTCGGCGTTGAAAAAGGGGTGTGGAGCTTGGAGGAGGTTAGGACATGACACAGCAGACAAAATGAAAGGTCACATTCCTTTCCTTCGCCGTCGAGACGGATCAAGCTTTCTGGCTGGAACAAGTGAGGCCACTGGTAATGTGCAGCAGCCTTGGCGCCGATTATTGGACCGCGGAGTTTGAGAGCAAAGGGGGCAATGACGAGAAGGGGGGTGTGAGAATCGGAAAAATGTGTGACATTGTTGGTGATGTAAAGCTGGTGTGGAGTTGGCACACACAGCTTGCGAAGCGTGCAGCCGCGTGTGGCACACGGGCAAGTGTGTAGTGCAAGCCATGATGATGTAGTAGGCTGCTTTGTGCTGGCGCCGTTGGCATTATTCGTGCCTCAGGTGGCCGGTGGGCGAGGCTTCGTTTGCCAATCAACCAGTTAACCCGGCAAGAACGGCTGGGCGCCAAGGCATCGCCTCGTCCTGGGAATCAAGCGGGAGGCAACGATTTCTCGGTGCGAGTCAAGCTCGACATCTTGGCTGGCGCAATACCGTCATATACTCTCCAACGTCAAACGTTCCATCCATCACGCATCCACCAGGTCGTATTCCAGCCCATCGCCGCGGCGCTAACCACCGTACTGCGCTCCATCACACGGTAAGTGGGGGTTAGCATAAGTTTGCATCGACTAAGATACCTGCGGGCTCTCGTACCTGTGAGGTCGTTGGTTCCGAGCGAGGTTGAGATGGAAATGATGGACCACATGGGGCCAACGAAAAGGATCCATCCCGCATCTCGATGGCCCATGCGGTCCCATCGCCCATCGCATCCCATCACCGCTTTCATGCTCCCGTACGGTCCCCTCCCGTTATCCCCTTTTTCCTATTCCTGCCCGTGCCGGGGCATGCTGGGCCGGGGTCTTTGACAATGGTGGCCGTTGGCCAGGACAGGCACACGACGTACGTTTGGCATGTAAGGAGCAGGACTGCGGGACATCATCCCATCTGCCCACTGCTACCCACCCGTCAAATACCCGCATGGTGCTGCACCGCATTTGCAAGGGTGTGAGCGTGCTGCATCCTTCTCTCCTGGTTGCGCCCACGAGGCGCTGCCCCACGTCCAGTCCCCGTCCCATGACCATGAGGGCGGGTTCCTCCGCCGCGTTTTCCCTGCCGAATCCATCAGATAGCTATTATCGCCAAGAGCTCGCTGTCGCGTTCGTTCTGAAATTTTTTTCTTCAGCCGGCTACCTCGCCCATTGTAGACTGTAATTACTAGAGGCCCACTTGTGCCCCTTGCCCATTTATCAGCCTTTTCGGCCATCATCGCCCGATGTAAACCTCCCTCTCGTTTAGCCCTCTAAACATCCCCAAACGGGCGTCGCCCGTCGTCTCAGAGAAGCGCGTCTAGCCTCGCCATCAACTGCATGTCGTTGGACGCGAAAAACCTGGCGCGTCGTCGACTCAAAACCTTAACCTTGACCCCAGTCGGTACCACTTGGGCACCCGTCCCCTGTTGGGCTTGGGAAGCTTGCCATGGCCGCGGGCTCTTGCAAGGATTTCCAAGCTCCAGGCACCTACTCCACGCGCCCGAGTTGACCGTGGTCTCCCCCTGGTCTCCCGCTCCGCATGGCTGGCTGCCGCCAGTCCAAGGTTGGCCGTTACAACTTTATTCGCGTCCCCTGCTACCACCCATCTTCTAGATAGTGAACGGGTGTCGCCAATATCAATATTCAAAAAATAGTTTGACATGGTAAACTATCTGATCTTGCCATTCCTTTTTTTTTTTTTTTT